>CAWVNZ010000884.1:0-138745 GCA_963930735.1 Dioctria linearis | reverse complement strand
AAAATAATTTTCTACTGTCGCAAATTTTAATTACGCCAGGGATTGCCTTTTCTATAGTAAATTATTCAAAAAATAATTTTTTACTGTCGCAAATTTTAATTACGCCAGGGATTGCCTTTTCTATAGTAAATTATTCAAAAAATAATTTTCTACTGTCGCAAATTTTAAATATCCCAGGGATTGCCTTTTCTATAGTAAATTATTCAAAAATAATTTTCTACTGTCGCAAATTTTAATTACGCCAGGGATTGCCTTTTCTATAGTAAATTATTCAAAAAATAATTTTCTACTGTCGCAAATTTTAATTACGCCAGGGATTGCCTTTTCTATAGTAAATTATTCAAAAAATAATTTTCTACTGTCGCAAATTTTAAGTGCTCCAGGGATTGCCTTTTATATAGTAAATTTTTCAAAAATTAATTTTCTACTGTCGCAAATTTTAATTACGCCAGGGATTGCCTTTTCTATAGTAAATTATTCAAAAAATAATTTCCTACTGTCGCAAATTTTAAATATCCCAGGGATTGCCTTTTCTATAGTAAATTATTCAAAAAATAATTTTATACTGTCGCAAATTTTAATTACGCCAGGGATTGCCTTTTCTATAGTAAATTATTCAAAAAATAATTTTCTACTGTCGCAAATTTTAAATATCCCAGGGATTGCCTTTTCTATAGTAAATTATTCAAAAAATAATTTTCTACTGTCGCAAATTTTAAATATCCCAGGGATTGCCTTTTCTATAGTAAATTATTCAAAAAATAATTTTCTACTGTCGCAAATTTTAAATATCCCAGGGATTGCCTTTTCTATAGTAAATTATTCAAAAAATAATTTTCTACTGTCGCAAATTTTAATTACGCCAGGGATTGCCTTTTCTATAGTAAATTATTCAAAAAATAATTTTTTACTGTCGCAAATTTTAATTACGCCAGGGATTGCCTTTTCTATAGTAAATTATTCAAAAAATAATTTTATACTGTCGCAAATTTTAATTACGCCAGGGATTGCCTTTTCTATAGTAAATTATTCAAAAAATAATTTTATACTGTCGCAAATTTTAATTACGCCAGGGATTGCCTTTTCTATAGTAAATTATTCAAAAAATAATTTTTTACTGTCGCAAATTTTAATTACGCCAGGGATTGCCTTTTCTATAGTAAATTATTCAAAAAATAATTTTTTACTCTCGCAAATTTTAATTACGCCAGGGATTGCCTTTTCTATAGTAAATTATTCAAAAAATAATTTTCTACTGTCGCAAATTTTAATTACGCCAGGGATTGCCTTTTCTATAGTAAATTATTCAAAAAATAATTTTCTACTGTCGCAAATTTTAAGTGCTCCAGGGATTGCCTTTTATATAGTAAATTTTTCAAAAATTAATTTTCTACTGTCGCAAATTTTAATTACGCCAGGGATTGCCTTTTCTATAGTAAATTATTCAAAAAATAATTTCCTACTGTCGCAAATTTTAAATATCCCAGGGATTGCCTTTTCTATAGTAAATTATTCAAAAAATAATTTTATACTGTCGCAAATTTTAATTACGCCAGGGATTGCCTTTTCTATAGTAAATTATTCAAAAAATAATTTTCTACTGTCGCAAATTTTAAATATCCCAGGGATTGCCTTTTCTATAGTAAATTATTCAAAAAATAATTTTCTACTGTCGCAAATTTTAAATATCCCAGGGATTGCCTTTTCTATAGTAAATTATTCAAAAAATAATTTTCTACTGTCGCAAATTTTAAATATCCCAGGGATTGCCTTTTCTATAGTAAATTATTCAAAAAATAATTTTCTACTGTCGCAAATTTTAATTACGCCAGGGATTGCCTTTTCTATAGTAAATTATTCAAAAAATAATTTTTACTGTCGCAAATTTTAATTACGCCAGGGATTGCCTTTTCTATAGTAAATTATTCAAAAAATAATTTTCTACTGTCGCAAATTTTAAATATCCCAGGGATTGCCTTTTCTATAGTAAATTATTCAAAAAATAATTTTCTACTGTCGCAAATTTTAATTACGCCAGGGATTGCCTTTTCTATAGTAAATTATTCAAAAAATAATTTTCTACTGTCGCAAATTTTAATTACGCCAGGGATTGCCTTTTCTATAGTAAATTATTCAAAAAATAATTTTCTACTGTCGCAAATTTTAAGTGCTCCAGGGATTGCCTTTTATATAGTAAATTTTTCAAAATTAATTTTCTACTGTCGCAAATTTTAATTACGCCAGGGATTGCCTTTTCTATAGTAAATTATTCAAAAAATAATTTCCTACTGTCGCAAATTTTAATTACGCCAGGGATTGCCTTTTCTATAGTAAATTATTCAAAAAATAATTTTATACTATCGCAAATTTTAATTACGCCAGGGATTGCCTTTTAAATAGTAAATTTCTCACAAATTAATTTCTTACTGTCGCAAATTTTAAATACGCCAGGGATTGCCTGTTCTATAGTAAATTATTCAAAAAATAATTTTCAACTGTCGCAAATTTTAATTACGCCAGGGATTGGCTTTTCTATAGTAAATTTCTCACAAAATAATTTTCAACTGTCGCAAATTTTAATTACGCCAGGGATTGCCTTTTCTATAGTAAATTATTCAAAAAATAATTTTTTATTGTCGCAAATTTTAATTGCGCCAGGGATTGCCTTTTCTATAGTAAATTATTCAAAAAATAATTTTATACTGTCGCAAATTTTAATTGCCCCAGGGATTGCCTTTTCTACAGTAAATTATTCAAAAAATAATTTTTTACTATCGCAAGTTTTAATTGCTCCAGGGATTGCCTTTTCTATAGTAAATTATTCAAAAAATAATTTTATACTGTCGCAAATTTTAAGTGCGCCAGGGATTGCCTTTTCTATAGTAAATTTTGCAAAAAATAATTTTCAACTGTCGCAAATTTTAATTACGCCAGGGATTGCCTTTTCTATAGTAAATTATTCAAAAAATAATTTTTTACTGTCGCAAATTTTAATTACGCCAGGGATTGCCTTTTCTATAGTAAATTATTCAAAAATAATTTTCAACTGTCGCAAATTTTAATTGCGCCAGGGATTGCCTTTTATATAGTAAATTATCAAAAAATAATTTTCTACTGTCGCAAATTTTAATTGCGCCAGGGATTGCCTTTTCTATAGTAAATTATTCAAAAAATAATTTTCTACTGTCGCAAATTTTAATTACGCCAGGGATTGCCTTTTCTATAGTAAATTATTCAAAAAATAATTTTCTACTGTCGCAAATTTTAATTACGCCAGGGATTGCCTTTTCTATAGTAAATTATTCAAAAAATAATTTTCAACTGTCGCAAATTTTAATTGGGCCAGGGATTGCCTTTTATATAGTAAATTATTCAAAAAATAATTTTCTACTGTCGCAAATTTTAATTACGCCAGAGATTGCCTTTTCTATAGTAAATTATTCAAAAAATAATTTTCAACTGGCGCAAATTTTAATTTCGCCAGGGATTGCCTTTTCTATAGTAAATTATTCAAAAAATAATTTTTTACTATCGCAAGTTTTAATTACGCCAGGGATTGCCATTTCTATAGTAAATTTTTCAAAAAATTATTTTCTACTGTCGCAAATTTTAATTGCGCCAGGGATTGCCTTTTATATAGTAAATTATTCAAAAAATAATTTTATACTGTCGAAAATTTTAATTGCGCCAGGGATTGCCTTTTCTATAGTAAATTATTCAAAAAATAATTTTATACTGTCGCAAATTTTAAATACGCCAGGGATTGCCTTTTCTATAGTAAATTATTCAAAAAATAATTTTCAACTGTCGCAAATTTTAATTACGCCAGGGATTGCGTTTTCTATAGTAAATTATTCAAAAAATAATTTTTTACTGTCGCAAATTTTAATTACGCCACGGATTGCCTTTTCTATAGTAAATTTTGCAAAAAATAATTTTCTACTGTCGCAAATTTTAATTACGCCAGGGATTGCCTTTTCTATAGTAAATTATTCAAAAAATAATTTTCAACTGTCGCAAATTTTAAATACGCCAGGGATTGCCTTTTCTATAGTAAATTATTCAAAAAATAATTTTCAACTGTCGCAAATTTTAATTACGCCAGGGATTGCCTTTTATATAGTAAATTATTCAAAAAATAATTTTTTACTGTCGCAAATTTTAATTGCGCCAGGGATTGCCTTTTCTATAGTAAATAATTCAAAAAATAATTTTCAACTGTCGCAAATTTTAATTGCGCCAGGGATTGCCTTTTATATAGTAAATTATTCAAAAAATAATTTTATACTGTCGCAAATTTTAAGTGCGCCACGGATTGCCTTTTCTATAGTAAATTTTGCAAAAAATAATTTTCTACTGTCGCAAATTTTAATTACGCCAGGGATTGCCTTTTCTATAGTAAATTATTCAAAAAATAATTTTCAACTGTCGCAAATTTTAAATACGCCAGGGATTGCCTTTTCTATAGTAAATTATTCAAAAAATAATTTTCAACTGTCGCAAATTTTAATTACGCCAGGGATTGCCTTTTCTATAGTAAATTATTCAAAAAATAATTTTTTACTGTCGCAAATTTTAAGTGCGCCAGGGATTGCCTTTTCTATAGTAAATTATTCAAAAAATAATTTTCTACTGTCGCAAATTTTAAGTGCGTCAGGGATTGCCTTTTCTATAGTAAATTATTCAAAAAATAATTTTCTACTGTCGCAAATTTTAATTACGCCAGGGATTGCCTTTTCTATAGTAAAATTCAAAAAATAATTTTCTACTGTCGCAAATTTTAAGTGCGCCAGGGATTGCCTTTTATATAGTAAATTTTCAAAATTAATTTTCTACAGTCGCAAATTTTAATTACGCAGGGATTGCCTTTTCTATAGTAAATTATTCAAAAAATAATTTTCTACTGTCGCAAATTTTAATTACGCCAGGGATTGCCTTTTCTATAGTAAATTATTCAAAAAATAATTTTATACTATCGCAAATTTTAATTACGCCAGGGATTGCCTTTTATATAGTAAATTTCTCACAAATTAATTTCTTACTGTCGCAAATTTTAAATACGCCAGGGATTGCCTTTTCTATAGTAAATTATTCAAAAAATAATTTTCAACTGTCGCAAATTTTAATTACGCCAGGGATTGGCTTTTATATAGTAAATTTCTCACAAAATAATTTTCAACTGTCGCAAATTTTAATTACGCCAGGGATTGCCTTTTCTATAGTAAAATATTCAAAAAATAATTTTTTACTGTCGCAAATTTTAATTGCGCCAGGGATTGCCTTTTCTATAGTAAATTATTCAAAAAATAATTTTATACTGTCGCAAATTTTAATTGCGCCAGGGATTGCCTTTTCTACAGTAAATTATTCAAAAAATAATTTTTTACTATCGCAAGTTTTAATTGCTCCAGGGATTGCCTTTTCTATAGTAAATTATTCAAAAAATAATTTTATACTGTCGCAAATTTTAAGTGCGCCAGGGATTGCCTTTTCTATAGTAAATTTTGCAAAAAATAATTTTCAACTGTCGCAAATTTTAATTACGCCAGGGATTGCCTTTTCTATAGTAAATTATTCAAAAAATAATTTTTTACTGTCGCAAATTTTAATTACGCCAGGGATTGCCTTTTCTATAGTAAATTATTCAAAAAATAATTTTCAACTGTCGCAAATTTTAATTGCGCCAGGGATTGCGTTTTATATAGTAAATTATTCAAAAAATAATTTTTTACTGTCGCAAATTTTAATTGCGCCAGGGATTGCCTTTTCTATAGTAAATTATTCAAAAAATAATTTTCTACTGTCGCAAATTTTAATTACACCAGGGATTGCGTTTTCTATAGTAAATTATTCAAAAAATAATTTTCTACTGTCGCAAATTTTAATTATGCAGGGATTGTCTTTTCTATAGTAAATTTTTCAAAAATAATTTTCTACTGTCGCAAATTTTAATTGCGCAGGGATTGCCTTTTATATAGTAAATTATTCAAAAAATAATTTTTTACTGTCGCAAATTTTAATTGCGCCAGGGATTGCCTTTTCTATAGTAACTTATTCAAAAAATAATTTTCAACTGTCGCAAATTTTAATTGCGCCAGGGATTGCCTTTTATATAGTAAATTATTCAAAAAATAATTTTTTACTGTCGCAAATTTTAATTGCGCCAGGGATTGCCTTTTATATAGTAAATTATTCAAAAAATAATTTTTTACTGTCGCAAATTTTAATTGCGCCAGGGATTGCCTTTCTATAGTAAATTATTCAAAAAAATAATTTTCAACTGTCGCAAATTTTAATTGCGCCAGGGATTGCCTTTTATATAGTAAATTATCAAAAAATAATTTTCTACTGTCGCAAATTTTAATTGCGCCAGGGATTGCCTTTTCTTTAGTAAATTATTCAAAAAATAATTTTCTACTGTCGCAAATTTTAATTACGCCAGGGATTGCCTTTTCTATAGTAAATTATTCAAAAAATAATTTTCTACTGTCGCAAATTTTAATTACGCAAGGGATTGCCTTTTCTATAGTAAATTATTCAAAAAATAATTTTCAACTGTCGCAAATTTTAATTGGGCCAGGGATTGCCTTTTATGTAGTAAATTATTCAAAAAATAATTTTCTACTGTCGCAAATTTTAATTACGCCAGAGATTGCCTTTTCTATAGTAAATTATTCAAAAAATAATTTTCAACTGTCGCAAATTTTAATTTCGCCAGGGATTGCCTTTTCTATAGTAAATTATTCAAAAAATAATTTTTTACTATCGCAAGTTTTAATTACGCCAGGGATTGCCTTTTCTATAGTAAATTTTTCAAAAAATAATTTTCTACTGTCGCAAATTTTAATTGCGCCAGATTGCCTTTTATATAGTAAATTATTCAAAAAAATAATTTTATACTGTCGCAAATTTTAATTGCGCCAGGGATTGCCTTTTCTATAGTAAATTATTCAAAAAATAATTTTATACTGTCGCAAATTTTAAATACGCCAGGGATTGCCTTTTCTATAGTAAATTATTCAAAAAATAATTTTTTACTGTCGCAAATTTTAATTGCGCCAGGGATTGCCTTTTCTATAGTAAATTATTCAAAAAATAATTTTATACTGTCGCAAATTTTAATTGCGCCAGGGATTGCCTTTTCTACAGTAAATTATTCAAAAAATAATTTTTTACTATCGCAAGTTTTAATTGCTCCAGGGATTGCCTTTTCTATAGTAAATTATTCAAAAAATAATTTATACTGTCGCAAATTTTAAGTGCGCCAGGATTGCCTTTTCTATAGTAAATTTGCAAAAAATAATTTTCAACTGTCGCAAATTTTAATTACGCCAGGGATTGCCTTTTCTATAGTAAATTATTCAAAAAATAATTTTTTACTGTCGCAAATTTTAATTACGCCAGGGATTGCCTTTTCTATAGTAAATTATTCAAAAAATAATTTTCAACTGTCGCAAATTTTAATTGCGCCAGGGATTGCGTTTTATATAGTAAATTATTCAAAAAATAATTTTTTACTGTGGCAAATTTTAATTGCGCCAGGGATTGCCTTTTCTATAGTAAATTATTCAAAAAATAATTTTCTACTGTGGCAAATTTTAATTACGCCAGGGATTGCGTTTTCTATAGTAAATTATTCAAAAAATAAATTTCTACTGTCGCAAATTTTAATAACGCCAGGGATTGCCTTTTCTATAGTAAATTATTCAAAAAATAATTTTCAACTGTCGCAAATTTTAATTGCGCCAGGGATTGCCTTTTATATAGTAAATTATTCAAAAAATAATTTTCTACTGTCGCAAATTTTAATTACGCCAGGGATTGCCTTTTCTATAGTAAATTATTCAAAAAATAATTTTCAACTTTTGCAAATTTTAATTACGCCAGGGATTGTCTTTTCTATAGTAACTTATTCAAAAAATAATTTTCAACTGTCGCAAATTTTAATTGCGCCAGGGATTGCCTTTTATATAGTAAATTATTCAAAAAATAATTTTTTACTGTCGCAAATTTTATTGCGCCAGGGATTGCCTTTTATATAGTAAATTATTCAAAAAATAATTTTATACTGTCGCAAATTTTAATTGCGCCAGGGATTGCCTTTTCTATAGTAAATTATTCAAAAAATTATTTTATACTGTCGCAAATTTTAAATACGCCAGGGATTGCCTTTTCTATAGTAAATTATTCAAAAAATAATTTTCAACTGTCGCAAATTTTAATTACGCCAGGGATTGCCTTTTCTATAGTAAATTATTCAAAAAATAATTTTCAACTGTCGCAAATTTTAATTACGCCAGGGATTGCCTTTTCTATAGTAAATTATTCAAAAAATAATTTTTTACTGTCGCAAATTTTAAGTGCGCCAGGGATTGCCTTTTCTATAGTAAATTATTCAAAAAATAATTTTCTACTGTCGCAAATTTTAAGTGGGCCAGGGATTGCCTTTTCTATAGTAAATTATTCAAAAAATAATTTTCTACTCTCGCAAATTTTAATTACGCCAGGGATTGCCCTTTCTATAGTAAAATTCAAAAAATAATTTTCTACTGTCGCAAATTTTAAGTGCGCCAGGGATTGCCTTTTATATAGTAAATTTTTCAAAAATTAATTTTCTACAGTCGCAAATTTTAATTACGCCAGGGATTGCCTTTTCTATAGTAAATTATTCAAAAAATAATTTTCTACTGTCGCAAATTTTAATTACGCCAGGGATTGCCTTTTCTATAGTAAATTATTCAAAAAATAATTTTATACTATCGCAAATTTTAATTACGCCAGGGATTGCCTTTTATATAGTAAATTTCTCACAAATTAATTTCTTACTGTCGCAAATTTTAAATACGCCAGGGATTGCCTTTTCTATAGTAAATTATTCAAAAAATAATTTTCAACTGTCGCAAATTTTAATTACGCCAGGGATTGGCTTTTCTATAGTAAATTTCTCACAAAATAATTTTCAACTGTCGCAAATTTTAATTACGCCAGGGATTGCCTTTTCTATAGTAAATTATTCAAAAAATAATTTTTTACTGTCGCAAATTTTAACTGCGCCAGGGATTGCCTTTTCTATAGTAAATTATTCAAAAAATAATTTTATACTGTCGCAAATTTTAATTGCGCCAGGGATTGCCTTTTCTACAGTAAATTATTCAAAAAATAATTTTTTACTATCCCAAGTTTTAATTGCTCCAGGGATTGCCTTTTCTATAGTAAATTATTCAAAAAATAATTTTATACTGTCGCAAATTTTAAGTGCGCCAGGGATTGCCTTTTCTATAGTAAATTATTCAAAAAATAATTTTATACTGTCGCAAATTTTAAGTGCGCCAGGGATTGCCTTTTCTATAGTAAATTTTGCAAAAAATAATTTTCAACTGTCGCAAATTTTAATTGCGCCAGGGATTGCCTTTTATATAGTAAATTATTCAAAAAATAATTTTCTACTGTCGCAAATTTTAATTACGCCAGGGATTGCCTTTTCTATAGTAAATTATTCAAAAAATAATTTTCAACTGTTGCAAATTTTAATTACGCCAGGGATTGCCTTTTCTATCGTAAATTATTCAAAAAATAATTCTTTACTATCGCAAGTTTTAATTATGCCAGGGATTGTCTTTTCTATAGTAAATTTTTCAAAAAATAATTTTCTACTGTCGCAAATTTTAATTGCGCCAGGGATTGCCTTTTATATAGTAAATTATTCAAAAAATAATTTTATACTGTCGCAAATTTTAATTGCGCCAGGGATTGCCTTTTCTATAGTAAATTATTCAAAAAATTATTTTATACTGTCGCAAATTTTAAATACGCCAGGGATTGCCTTTTCTATAGTAAATTATTCAAAAAATAATTTTCAACTGTCGCAAATTTTAATTACTCCAGGGATTGCCTTTTCTATAGTAAATTATTCAAAAAATAATTTTTTACTGTCGCAAATTTTAATTACTCCAGGGATTGCCTTTTCTATAGTAAATTATTCAAAAAATAATTTTCAACTGTCGCAAATTTTAATTGCGCCAGGGATTGCCTTTTCTATAGTAAATTATTCAAAAAATAATTTTTTACTGTCGCAAATTTTAATTGCGCCAGGGATTGCCTTTTCTATAGTAACTTATTCAAAAAATAATTTTCAACTGTCGCAAATTTTAATTGCGCCAGGGATTGCCTTTTATATAGTAAATTATTCAAAAAATAATTTTTTACTGTCGCAAATTTTAATTGCGCCAGGGATTGCCTTTTATATAGTAAATTATTCAAAAAATAATTTTTTACTGTCGCAAATTTTAATTGCGCCAGGGATTGCCTTTCTATAGTAAATTATTCAAAAAATAATTTTCAACTGTCGCAAATTTTAATTGCGCCAGGGATTGCCTTTTATATAGTAAATTATCAAAAAATAATTTTCTACTGTCGCAAATTTTAATTGCGCCAGGGATTGCCTTTTCTATAGTAAATTATTCAAAAAATAATTTTCTACTGTCGCAAATTTTAATTACGCCAGGGATTGCCTTTTCTATAGTAAATTATTCAAAAAATAATTTTCTACTGTCGCAAATTTTAATTACGCAAGGGATTGCCTTTTCTATAGTAAATTATTCAAAAAAATAATTTTCAACTGTCGCAAATTTTAATTGGGCCAGGATTGCCTTTTATGTAGTAAATTATTCAAAAAATAATTTTCTACTGTCGCAAATTTTAATTACGCCAGAGATTGCCTTTTCTATAGTAAATTATTCAAAAAATAATTTTCAACTGTCGCAAATTTTAATTTCGCCAGGGATTGCCTTTTCTATAGTAAATTATTCAAAAAATAATTTTTTACTATCGCAAGTTTTAATTACGCCAGGGATTGCCTTTTCTATAGTAAATTTTTCAAAAAATAATTTTCTACTGTCGCAAATTTTAATTGCGCCAGGGATTGCCTTTTCTATAGTAAATTATTCAAAAAATAATTTTCAACTGTCACAAATTTTAATTACGCCAGGGATTGCCTTTTCTATAGTAAATTATTCAAAAAATAATTTTTTACTGTCGCAAATTTTAATTACGCCAGGGATTGCCTTTTCTATAGTAAATTATTCAAAAAATAATTTTTTACTGTCGCAAATTTTAATTGCGCCAGGGATTGCCTTTCTATAGTAAATTATTCAAAAAATAATTTTCAACTGTCGCAAATTTTAATTGCGCCAGGGATTGCCTTTTATATAGTAAATTATTCAAAAAATAATTTTATACTGTCGCAAATTTTAAGTGCGCCAAGGATTGCCTTTTCTATAGTAAATTTTGCAAAAAATAATTTTCTACTGTCGCAAATTTTAATTACGCCAGGGATTGCCTTTTCTATAGTAAATTATTCAAAAAATAATTTTCAACTGTCGCAAATTTTAAATACGCCAGGTATTGCCTTTTCAATAGTAAATTATTCAAAAAATAATTTTCAACTGTCGCAAATATTAATTACGCCAGGGATTGCCTTTTCTATAGTAAATTATTCAAAAAATAATTTTTTACTGTCGCAAATTTTAAGTGCGCCAGGGATTGCCTTTTATAGAGTAAATTTTTCAAAATTAATTTTCTACTGTCGCAAATTTTAATTACGCCAGGATTGCCTTTTCTATAGTAAATTATTCAAAAAATAATTTTCTACTGTCGCAAATTTTAATTACGCCAGGGATTGCCTTTTCTATAGTAAATTATTCAAAAAATAATTTTATACTATCGCAAATTTTAATTACGCCAGGGATTGCCTTTTATATAGTAAATTTCTCACAAATTAATTTCTTACTGTCGCAAATTTTAAATACGCCAGGGATTGCCTTTTCTATAGTAAAATATTCAAAAAATAATTTTCAACTGTCGCAAATTTTAATTACGCCAGGGATTGGCTTTTTTATAGTAAATTTCTCACAAAATAATTTTCAACTGTCGCAAATTTTAATTACGCCCAGGGATTGCCTTTTCTATAGTAAATTATTCAAAAAAATAATTTTTTACTGTCGCAAATTTTAATTGCGCCAGGGATTGCCTTTTCTATAGTAAATTATTCAAAAAATAATTTTCTACTGTCGCAAATTTTAATTGCGCCAGGGATTGCCTTTTCTATAGTAAATTATTCAAAAAATAATTTTTTACTGTCGCAAATTTTAATTACGCCAAGGATTGCCTTTTCTATAGTAAATTATTCAAAAAATAATTTTCAATTGTCGCAAATTTTTAAGTGCGCCAGGTATTGCCTTTTATATAGTAAATTATTCAAAAAATAATTTTTTAGTGTCGCAAACTTTAATTGCGCCAGAGATTGCCTTTTCTATAGTAAATTATTCAACTGTCGCAAATTTTAATTGCGCCAGGGATTGCCTTTTCTATAGTAAATTATTCAAAAAATAATTTTTTACTGTCGCAAATTTTAATTACGCCAGAGATTGCCTTTTCTATAGTAAATTATTCAAAAAATAATTTTTTACTATCGCAAGTTTTAATTACGCCAGAGATTGCCTTTTCTATAGTAAATTATTCAAAAAATAATTTTCAACTGTCGCAAATTTTAATTGCGCCAGGGATTGCCTTTTATATAGTAAATTATTCAAAAAATAATTTTATACTGTCGCAAATTTTAATTGCGCCAGGGATTGCGTTTTCTATAGTAAATTATTCAAAAAATAATTTTTTACTGTCGCAAATTTTAAATACGACAGGGATTGCCTTTTCTATAGTAAATTTTGCAAAAAAATATTTTTTTACTATCGCAAGTTTTAATTGCGCCAGGGATTGCCTTTTCTATAGTAAATTATTCAAAAAATAATTTTATACTGTCGGAAATTTTTAATTACGCCAGGATTGCCTTTTCTATAGTAAATTATTCAAAAAATAATTTTCAACTGTCGCAAATTTTAATTACCCCAAGGGATTGCCTTTTCTATAGTAAATTTTTCAAAAAATAATTTTCTACTGTCACAAATTTTAATTATGCCAGGGATTGCCTTTTCTATATTAATTTATTCAAAAATAATTTTCATTATTTATTCAAAAAATAATTTTTTACTGTCGCAAATTTTAAATATCCCAGGGATTGCCTTTTCTATAATAAATTATTCAAAAAATAATTTTCTACTGTCGCAAATTTTAAGAGCGCCAGGGATTGCCTTTTCTATAGTAAATTATTCAAAAAATAATTTTTTACTGTCGCAAATTTTAATTGCGCCAGGGATTGCCTTTTCTACAGTAAATTACTTCAAAAAATAATTTTTTACTGTCGCAAATTTTAATTGCGCCAGGGATTGCCTTTTCTATAGTAAATTATTCAAAAAATAATTTTCTACTTTCGCAAATTTTAAGTGCGCCAGGGATTGCCTTTTCTATAGTAAATTATTCAAAAAATAATTTTCTACTGTCGCAAATTTTAACTGCGCCAGGGATTGCCTTTTCTATAGTAAATTATTCAAAAAATAATTTTCAACTGTCGCAAATTTTAATTGCGCCAGGGATTGCCTTTTCTATAGTAAATTATTCAAAAAATAATTTTTTACTGTCGCAAATTTTAATTACGCCAGAGATTGCCTTTTCTATAGTAAATTATTCAAAAAATAATTTTTTACTATCGCAAGTTTTAATTACGCCAGAGATTGCCTTTTCTATAGTAAATTATTCAAAAAATAATTTTCAACTGTCGCAAATTTTAATTGCGCCAGGGATTGCCTTTTATATAGTAAATTATTCAAAAAATAATTTTATACTGTCGCAAATTTTAATTGCGCCAGGGATTGCGTTTTCTATAGTAAATTATTTCAAAAAATAATTTTTTACTGTCGCAAATTTTAAATACGACAGGGATTGCCTTTTCTATAGTAAATTTTGCAAAAAAATAGTTTTTTACTATCGCAAGTTTTAATTGCGCCAGGGATTGCCTTTTCTATAGTAAATTATTCAAAAAATAATTTTATACTGTCGGAAATTTTTAATTACGCCAGGGATTGCCTTTTTCTATAGTAAATTATTCAAAAAATAATTTTCAACTGTCGCAAATTTTAATTAGCCCAGGGATTGCCTTTTCTATAGTAAATTTTTCAAAAAATAATTTTCTACTGTCGCAAATTTTAATTACGCCAGGGATTGCCTTTTTCTATAGTAAATTATTCAAAAAATAATTTTCATTATTTATTCAAAAAATTAATTTTTTACTGTCGCAAATTTTAAATATCCCAGGGATTGCCTTTTCTATAATAAATTATTCAAAAAATAATTTTCTACTGTCGCAAATTTTAAGAGCGCCAGAGATTGCCTTTTCTATAGTAAATTATTCAAAAAATAATTTTTTACTGTCGCAAATTTTAATTGCGCCAGGGATTGCCTTTTCTACAGTAAATTATTCAAAAAATAATTTTTTACTGTCGCAAATTTTAATTGCGCCAGGGATTGCCTTTTCTATAGTAAATTATTCAAAAAATAATTTTCTACTTTCGCAAATTTTAAGTGCGCCAGGGATTGCCTTTTCTATAGTAAATTATTCAAAAAATAATTTTCTACTGTCGCAAATTTTAACTGCGCCAGGGATTGCCTTTTCTATAGTAAATTATTCAAAAAATAATTTTCAACTGTCGCAAATTTTAATTACGCCAGGGATTGCCTTTTCTATAGTAAATTATTCAAAAAATAATTTTCAATTATCGCAAATTTTAATTACGCCAGGGATTGCCTTTTCTATAGTAAATTATTCAAAAAATAATTTTTTTTATGTCGCAAATTTTAAGTGCGCCAGGGATTGCCTTTTCTATAGTAAATTATTCAAAAAATATTTTTTTACTGTCGCAAATTTTAATTGCGCCAGGGATTGCCTTTTCTATAGTAAATTATTCAAAAAAATAATTTTCTACTGTCGCAAATTTTAATTACGCCAGGGATTGCCTTTTATATAGTAAATTATTCAAAAAATAATTTATACTGTCGCAAATTTTAATTGCGCCAGGGATTGCGTTTTCTATAGTAAATTATTCAAAAAAATAATTTTTTACTGTCGCAAATTTTAAATACGACAGGGATTGCCTTTTCTATAGTAAATTTTGCAAAAAAATAATTTTTTTACTATCGCAAGTTTTAATTGCGCCAGGGATTGCCTTTTCTATAGTAAATTATTCAAAAAATAATTTTATACTGTCGGAAATTTTAATTACGCCAGGGATTGCCTTTTCTATAGTAAATTATTCAAAAAATAATTTTCAACTGTCGCAAATTTTAATTACCCCAGGGATTGCCTTTTCTATAGTAAATTTTTCAAAAAATAATTTTCTACTGTCACATAAATTTTAATTACGCCAGGGATTGCCTTTTCTATAGTAAATTATTCAAAAAATAATTTTCATTATTTATTCAAAAAATAATTTTTTACTGTCGCAAATTTTAAATATCCCAGGGATTGCCTTTTCTATAATAAATTATTCAAAAAATAATTTTCTACTGTCGCAAATTTTAAGAGCGCCAGGGATTGCCTTTTCTATAGTAAATTATTCAAAAAATAATTTTTTACTGTCGCAAATTTTAATTGCGCCAGGGATTGCCTTTTCTACAGTAAATTATTCAAAAAATAATTTTTTACTGTCGCAAATTTTAATTGCGCCAGGGATTGCCTTTTCTATAGTAAATTATTCAAAAAATAATTTTCTACTTTCGCAAATTTTAAGTGCGCCAGGGATTGCCTTTTCTATAGTAAATTATTCAAAAAATAATTTTCTACTGTCGCAAATTTTAACTGCGCCAGGGATTGCCTTTTCTATAGTAAATTATTCAAAAAATAATTTTCAACTGTCGCAAATTTTAATTACGCCAGGGATTGCCTTTTCTATAGTAAATTATTCAAAAAATAATTTTCAACTATCGCAAATTTTAATTACGCCAGGGATTGCCTTTTCTATAGTAAATTATTCAAAAAATAATTTTTTTATGTCGCAAATTTTAAGTGCGCCAGGGATTGCCTTTTCTATAGTAAATTATTCAAAAAATAATTTTTTACTGTCGCAAATTTTAATTGCGCCAGGGATTGCCTTTTCTATAGTAAATTATTCAAAAAATAATTTTCAACTGTCGCAAATTTTAAATACGCCAGGGATTGCCTTTTCAATAGTAAATTATTCAAAAAATAATTTTCAACTGTCGCAAATTTTAATTACGCCAGGGATTGCCTTTTCTATAGTAAATTATTCAAAAAATAATTTTTTACTGTCGCAAATTTTAAGTGCGCCAGGGATTGCCTTTTATAGAGTAAAATTTTCAAAAATTAATTTTCTACTGTCGCAAATTTTAATTACGCCAGGGATTGCCTTTTCTATAGTAAATTATTCAAAAAATAATTTTCTACTGTCGCAAATTTTAATTACGCCAGGGATTGCCTTTTCTATAGTAAATTATTCAAAAAATAATTTTATACTATCGCAAATTTTAATTACGCCAGGGATTGCCTTTTATATAGTAAATTTCTCACAAATTAATTTTCAACTGTCGCAAATTTTAATTACGCCAGGGATTGCCTTTTCTATAGTAAATTATTCAAAAAAATAATTTTTTACTGTCGCAAATTTTAATTGCGCCAGGGATTGCCTTTTCTATAGTAAATTATTCAAAAAATAATTTTCTACTGTCGCAAATTTTAATTGCGCCAGGGATTGCCTTTTCTATAGTAAATTATTCAAAAAATAATTTTTTACTGTCGCAAATTTTAATTACGCCAGGGATTGCCTTTCCTATAGTAAATTATTCAAAAAATAATTTTCAATTGTCGCAAATTTTAAGTGCGCCAAGTATTGCCTTTTATATAGTAAATTATTCAAAAAATAATTTTTTAGTGTCGCAAATTTTAATTGCGCCAGGGATTGCCTTTTCTATAGTAAATTATTCAAAAAATAATTTTCAACTGTCGCAAATTTTAATTGCGCCAGGGATTGCCTTTTCTATAGTAAATTATTCAAAAAATAATTTTTTACTGTCGCAAATTTTAATTACGCCAGAGATTGCCTTTTCTATAGTAAATTATTCAAAAAATAATTTTTTACTATCGCAAGTTTTAATTACGCCAGAGATTGCCTTTTCTATAGTAAATTATTCAAAAAATAATTTTCAACTGTCGCAAATTTTAATTGCGCCAGGGATTGCCTTTTATATAGTAAATTATTCAAAAAATAATTTTATACTGTCGCAAATTTTAATTGCGCCAGGGATTGCGTTTTCTATAGTAAATTATTCAAAAAATAATTTTTTACTGTCGCAAATTTTAAATACGACAGGGATTGCCTTTTCTATAGTAAATTTTGCAAAAAAATAATTTTTTACTATCGCAAGTTTTAATTGCGCCAGGATTGCCTTTTCTATAGTAAATTATTCAAAAAATAATTTTATACTGTCGGAAATTTTAATTACGCCAGGGATTGCCTTTTCTATAGTAAATTATTCAAAAAATAATTTTCAACTGTCGCAAATTTTAATTACCCCAGGGATTGCCTTTTCTATAGTAAATTTTTCAAAAAATAATTTTCTACTGTCGCAAATTTTAATTACGCCAGGGATTGCCTTTTCTATAGTAAATTATTCAAAAAATAATTTTCATTATTTATTCAAAAAATAATTTTTTACTGTCGCAAATTTTAAATATCCCAGGGATTGCCTTTTCTATAATAAATTATTCAAAAAATAATTTTCTACTGTCGCAAATTTTAAGAGCGCCAGGGATTGCCTTTTCTATAGTAAATTATTCAAAAAATAATTTTTTACTGTCGCAAATTTTAATTGCGCCAGGGATTGCCTTTTCTACAGTAAATTATTCAAAAAATAATTTTTTACTGTCGCAAATTTTAATTGCGCCAGGGATTGCCTTTTCTATAGTAAATTATTCAAAAAATAATTTTCTACTTTCGCAAATTTTAAGTGCGCCAGGGATTGCCTTTTCTATAGTAAATTATTCAAAAAATAATTTTCAACTATCGCAAATTTTAATTACGCCAGGGATTGCCTTTTCTATAGTAAATTATTCAAAAAATAATTTTCAACTATCGCAAATTTTAATTACGCCAGGGATTGCCTTTTCTATAGTAAATTATTCAAAAAATATTTTTTTACTGTCGCAAATTTTAATTGCGCCAGGGATTGCCTTTTCTATAGTAAATTATTCAAAAAATAATTTTCTACTGTCGCAAATTTTAATTACGCCAGGTATTGCCTTTTCTATAGTAAATTATTCAAAAAATAATTTTCTACTGTCGCAAATTTTAATTACGCCAGGGATTGCCTTTTCTATAGTAAATTATTCAAAAAATAATTTTCTACTGTCGCAAATTTTAAATACGCCAGGGATTGCCTTTTCTATAGTAAATTATTCAAAAAATAATTTTCTACTGTCGCAAATTTTAATTACGCCAGGGATTGCCTTTTCTATAGTAAATTATTCAAAAAATAATTTTCAACTGTCGCAAATTTTAATTACGCCAGGGATTGCCTTTTCTATAGTAAATTATTCAAAAAATAATTTTCAACTGTCGCAAATTTTAATTACGCCAGGGATTGCCTTTTCTATAGTAAATTATTCAAAAAATAATTTTCAACTGTCGCAAATTTTAATTACGCCCGGGATTGCCTTTTCTATAGTAAATTATTCAAAAAATAATTTTTTACTGTCGCAAATTTTAATTACGCCAGGGATTGCCTTTTCTATAGTAAATTATTCAAAAAATAATTTTCTACTGTCGCAAATTTTAATTACGCCAGGGATTGCCTTTTCTATAGTAAATTTTGCAAAAAATAATTTTTTACTGTCGCAAATTTTAATTGCGCCAGGATTGCCTTTTCTATAGTAAATTTTTCAAAAAATAATTTTCTACTGTCGCAAATTTTAATTACGCCAGGGATTGCCTTTTCTATAGTAAATTATTCAAAAAATAATTTTCTACTGTCGCAAATTTTAATTACGCCAGGGATTGCCTTTTCTATAGTAAACTTTTCAAAAAATAATTTTCTACTGTCGCAAATTTTAATTACGCAAATGATTGCTTTTCTATAGTAAATTATTCAAAAAATAATTTTTTATTGTCGCAAATTTTAATTACGCCAGGGATTGCCTTTTCTATAGTAAATTATTCAAAAAATAATTTTTTACTATCGCAAGTTTTAATTACGCCAGGGATTGCCTTTTCTATAGTAAATTATTCAAAAAATAATTTTATACTATCGCAACTTTTAATTGCGCCAGGGATTGCCTTTTCTATAGTAAATTATTCAAAAAATAATTTTCTACTGTCGCAAATTTTAATTACGCCAGGGATTGCCTTTTCTATAGTAAATTATTCAAAAAATAATTTTCAACTGTCGCAAATTTTAATTGCGCCAGGGATTGCCTTTTCTATAGTAAATTATTCAAAAAATAATTTTCTACTGTCGCAAATTTTAATTACGCCAGGGATTGCCTTTTCTATAGTAAATTATTCAAAAAATAATTTTCAACTGTCGCAAATTTTAATTACGCCAGGGATTGCCTTTTCTATAGTAAATTATTCAAAAAATAATTTTTTACTATCGCAAGTTTTAATTACGCCAGGGATTGCCTTTTCTACAGTAAATTATTCAAAAAATAATTTTTTACTGTCGCAAATTTTAATTACGCCAGGGATTGCCTTTTCTATAGTAAATTATTCAAAAAATAATTTTCTACTGTCGCAAATTTTAATTACGCCAGGGATTGCCTTTTCTATAGTAAATTTTGCAAAAAATAATTTTTTACTGTCGCAAATTTTAATTGCGCCAGGATTGCCTTTTCTATAGTAAATTTTTCAAAAAATAATTTTCTACTGTCGCAAATTTTAATTACGCCAGGGATTGCCTTTTCTATAGTAAATTATTCAAAAAATAATTTTCTACTGTCGCAAATTTTAATTACGCCAGGGATTGCCTTTTCTATAGTAAACTTTTCAAAAAATAATTTTCTACTGTCGCAAATTTTAATTACGCAAGTGATTGCATTTCTATAGTAAATTATTCAAAAAATAATTTTTTACTGTCGCAAATTTTAATTACGCCAGGGATTGCCTTTTCTATAGTAAATTATTCAAAAAATAATTTTTTACTATCGCAAGTTTTAATTACGCCAGGGATTGCCTTTTCTATAGTAAATTATTCAAAAAATAATTTTATACTATCGCAACTTTTAATTGCGCCAGGGATTGCCTTTTCTATAGTAAATTATTCAAAAAATAATTTTCTACTGTCGCAAATTTTAATTACGCCAGGGATTGCCTTTTCTATAGTAAATTATTCAAAAAATAATTTTCAACTGTCGCAAATTTTAATTGCGCCAGGGATTGCCTTTTCTATAGTAAATTATTCAAAAAATAATTTTCTACTGTCGCAAATTTTAATTACGCCAGGGATTGCCTTTTTATAGTAAATTATTCAAAAAATAATTTTCAACTGTCGCAAATTTTAATTACGCCAGGGATTGCCTTTTCTATAGTAAATTATTCAAAAAATAATTTTTTACTATCGCAAGTTTTAATTACGCCAGGGATTGCCTTTTCTACAGTAAATTATTCAAAAAATAATTTTTTACTATCGCAAATTTTAATTACGCCAGGCATTGCCTTTTCTATAGTAAATTATTCAAAAAATAATTTTTTACTGTCGCAAATTTTAATTGCGCCAGGGATTGCCTTTTCTATAGTAAATTATTCAAAAATTAATTTTATACTGTCGCAAATTTTAAATACGCCAAAGATAGCCTTTTCTATAGTAAATTTTGCAAAAAATAATTTTATACTGTCGCAAATTTTAATTACGCCAGGGATTGCCTTTTCTATAGTAAATTATTCAAAAAATAATTTTATACTGTCGCAATTTTAATTGCGCCAGGGATTGCCTTTTCTATAGTAAATTATTCAAAAAATAATTTTTTACTGTCGCAAATTTTAAATATCCCAGGGATTGCCTTTTCTATAGTAAATTATTCAAAAAATAATTTTCTACTGTCGCAAATTTTAATTACGCCAGGGATTGCCTTTTCTATAGTAAATTATTCAAAAAATAATTTTCAACTGTCGCAAATTTTAATTACGCCAGGGACTGCCTTTTCTATAGTAAATTATTCAAAAAATAATTTTCTACTGTCGCAAATTTTAATTGCGCCAGGGATTGCCTTTTCTATAGTAAATTATTCAAAAAATAATTTTCTACAGTCGCAAATTTTAATTACGCCAGGGATTGCCTTTTCTATAGTAAATTATTCAAAAAATAATTTTCAACTGTCGCAAATTTAAATTACGCCAGGGATTGCCTTTTCTATAGTAAATTATTCAAAAAATAATTTTTTACTATCGCAAGTTTTAATTACGCCAGGGATTGCCTTTTCTACAGTAAATTATTCAAAAAATAATTTTTTACTATCGCAAATTTTAATTACGCCAGGGATTGCCTTTTCTATAGTAAATTATTCAAAAAATAATTTTTTACTGTCGCAAATTTTAATTGCGCCAGGGATTGCCTTTTCTAAAGTAAATTATTCAAAAATTAATTTTATACTGTCGCAAATTTTAAATACGCCAGGGATAGCCTTTTCTATAGTAAATTTTGCAAAAAATAATTTTATACTGTCGCAAATTTTAATTACGCCAGGGATTGCCTTTTCTATAGTAAATTATTCAAAAAATAATTTTATACTGTCGCAAATTTTAATTGCGCCAGGGATTGCCTTTTCTATAGTAAATTATTCAAAAAATAATTTTTTACTGTCGCAAATTTTAAATATCCCAGGGATTGCCTTTTCTATAATAAATTATTCAAAAAATAATTTTCTACTGTCGCAAATTTTAATTACGCCAGGGATTGCCTTTTCTATAGTAAATTATTCAAAAAATAATTTTCAACTGTCGCAAATTTTAATTGCGCCAGGGATTGCCTTTTCTATAGTAAATTATTCAAAAAATAATTTTTTACTATCGCAAGTTTTAATTACGCCAGGGATTGCCTTTTCTACAGTAAAGTATTCAAAAAATAATTTTTTACTATCGCAAATTTTAATTACGCCAGGGATTGCCTTTTCTATAGTAAATTATTCAAAAAATAATTTTCTACTATCGCAAATTTTAATTACGCCAGGGATTGCCTTTTCTATAGTAAATTATTCAAAAAATAATTTTTTACTGTCGCAAATTTTAATTACGCCAGGGATTGCCTTTTCTATAGTAAATTATTCAAAAAATAATTTTCTACTGTCGCAAATTTTAATTACGCCAGGTATTGCCTTTTCTATAGTAAATTATTCAAAAAATAATTTTCTACTGTCGCAAATTTTAATTACGCCAGGGATTGCCTTTTCTATAGTAAATTATTCAAAAAATAATTTTCTACTGTCGCAAATTTTAATTGCGCCAGGGATTGCCTTTTCTATAGTAAATTATTCAAAAAATAATTTCCTACTGTCGCAAATTTTAATTGCGCCAGGGATTGCCTTTTCTATAGTAAATTATTCAAAAAATAATTTTCTATTGTCGCAAATTTTAATTACGCCAGGGATTGCCTTTTCTATAGTAAATTATTCAAAAAATAATTTTCAACTGTCGCAAATTTTAATTACGCCAGGGATTTCCTTTTCTATAGTAAATTATTCAAAAAATAATTTTTTACTATCGCAAGTTTTAATTACGCCAGGGATTGCCTTTTCTACAGTAAATTATTCAAAAAATAATTTTTTACTATCGCAAATTTTAATTACGCCAGGGATTGCCTTTTCTATAGTAAATTATTCAAAAAATAATATTTTACTGTCGCAAATTTTAATTGCGCCAGGGATTGCCTTTTCTATAGTAAATTATTCAAAAATTAATTTTATACTGTCGCAAATTTTAAATACGCCAGGGATAGCCTTTTCTATAGTAAATGTTGCAAAAAATAATTTTATACTGTCGCAAATTTTAATTACGCCAGGGATTGCCTTTTCTATAGTAAATTATTCAAAAAATAATTTTCTACTGTCGCAAATTTTAATTGCGCCAGGGATTGCCTTTTCTATAGTAAATTATTCAAAAAATAATTTTTTACTGTCGCAAATTTTAAATATCCCAGGGATTGCCTTTTCTATAATAAATTATTCAAAAAATAATTTTCTACTGTCGCAAATTTTAAGTGCGCCAGGGATTGCCTTTTCTATAGTAAATTATTCAAAAAATAATTTTTTACTGTCGCAAATTTTAATTGCGCCAGGGATTGCCTTTTCTACAGTAAATTATTCAAGAAATAATTTTTTACTGTCGCAAATTATAATTGCGCCAGGGATTGCCTTTTCTATAGTAAATTATTCAAAAAATAATTTTCTACTGTCGCAAATTTTAAGTGCGCCAGGGATTGCCTTTTCTATAGTAAATTATTCAAAAATAATTTTCTACTGTCGCAAATTTTAAGTGAGCCAGGGATTGCCTTTTCTATAGTAAATTATTCAAAAAATAATTTTCAACTGTCGCAAATTTTAATTACGCCAGGGATTGCCTTTTCTATAGTAAATTATTCAAAAAATAATTTTCAACTATCGCAAATTTTAATTACGCCAGGGATTGCCTTTTCTATAGTAAATTATTCAAAAAATAATTTTTTTATGTCGCAAATTTTAAGTGCGCCAGGGATTGCCTTTTCTATAGTAAATTATTCAAAAAATAATTTTCTATTGTCGCAAATTTTAATTACGCCAGGGATTGCCTTTTCTATAGTAAATTATTCAAAAAATAATTTTTTACTGTCGCAAATTTTAATTGAGCCAGGGATTGCCTTTTCTATAGTAAATTATTCAAAAAATAATTTTTTACTATCGCAAATTTTAATTAC
Organism: Dioctria linearis; assembly: GCA_963930735.1. Lineage (NCBI taxonomy): Eukaryota > Metazoa > Arthropoda > Insecta > Diptera > Asilidae > Dioctria > Dioctria linearis. The sequence continues at coordinate 114,904 of CAWVNZ010000884.1, read as the reverse complement.
GCCAGGTATTGCCTTTCCTATAGTAAATTATTCAAAAAATAATTTTTTACTGTCGCAAATTTTAATTGCGACAGGGATTGCCTTTTCTATAGTAAATTATTCAAAAAATAATTTTATACTGTCGCAAATTTTAATTGCGCCAGGGATTGCCTTTTCTATAGTAAATTATTCAAAAAATAATTTTTTACTGTCGCAAATTTTAAATATCCCAGGGATTGCCTTTTCTATAATAAATTATTCAAAAAATAATTTTCTACTGTCGCAAATTTTAAGTGCGCCAGGGATTGCCTTTTCTATAGTAAATTATTCAAAAAATAATTTTTTACTGTCGCAAATTTTAATTGCGCCAGGGATTGCCTTTTCTACAGTAAATTATTCAAAAAATAATTTTTTACTGTCGCAAATTTTAACTGCGCCAGGGATTGCCTTTTCTATAGTAAATTATTCAAAAAATAATTTTTTACTGTCGCAAATTTTAAATATCCCAGGGAGAGCCTTTTCTAAAATAAATTATTCAAAAAATAATTTTCTACTGTCGCAAATTTTAAGTGCGCCCGGGATTGCCTTTTCTATAGTAAATTATTCGAAAAATAATTTTTTACTGTCGCAAATTTTAATTACGCCAGGGATTGCCTTTTCTACAGTAAATTATTCAAAAAATAATTTTCAACTGTCGCAAATTTTAATTACGCCAGGGTTTCCCTTTTCTATAGTAAATTATTCAAAAAATAATTTTTTACTGTCGCAAATTTTAATTGCGACAGGGATTGCCTTTTCTATAGTAAATTATTCAAAAAATAATTTTTTTATGTCGCAAATTTTAAGTGCGCCAGGGATTCCCTTTTCTATAGTAAATTATTCAAAAAATATTTTTTTACTGTCGCAAATTTTAATTGCGCCAGGGATTGCCTTTTCTATAGTAAATTATTCAAAAAATAATTTTCTACTGTCGCAAATTTTAATTGCGCCAGGGATTGCCTTTTCTATAGTAAATTATTCAAAAAATAATCTTCTACTGTCGCAAATTTTAATTACGCCAGGGATTGCCTTTTCTATAGTAAATTATTCAAAAAATAGTTTTCAACTGTCGCAAATTTTAATTACGCCAGGGATTGCCTTTTCTATAGTAAATTATTCAAAAAATAATTTTCAACTGTCGCACATTTTAATTACGCCCGGGATTGCCTTTTCTATAGTAAATTATTCAAAAAATAATTTTTTACTGTCGCAAATTTTAATTACGCCAGGGATTGCCTTTTCTATAGTAAATTATTCAAAAAATAATTTTTTACTGTCGCAAATTTTAATTGCGCCAGGATTGCCTTTTCTATAGTAAATTATTCAAAAAATAATTTTTTACTGTCGCAAATTTTAATTACGCCAGGGATTGCCTTTTCTATAGTAAATTATTCAAAAAATAATTTTCTACTGTCGCATATTTTAACTACGCCAGGGATTGCCTTTTATATAGTAAATTATTCAAAAAATAATTTTCTACTGTCGCAAATTTTAAGTGCGCCAGGGATTGCCTTTTCTATAGTAAATTATTCAAAAAATAATTTTTTACTATCGCAAATTTTAATTACGCCAGGTATTGCCTTTCCTATAGTAAATTATTCAAAAAATAATTTTTTACTGTCGCAAATTTTAATTGCGACAGGGATTGCCTTTTCTATAGTAAATTATTCAAAAAATAATTTTTTACTGTCGCAAATTTTAATTGCGACAGGGATTGCCTTTTCTATAGTAAATTATTCAAAAAATAATTTTTTTATGTCGCAAATTTTAAGTGCGCCAGGGATTCCCTTTTCTATAGTAAATTATTCAAAAAATATTTTTTTACTGTCGCAAATTTTAATTGCGCCAGGGATTGCCTTTTCTATAGTAAATTATTCAAAAAATAATTTTCTACTGTCGCAAATTTTAATTACGCCAGGTATTGCCTTTTCTATAGTAAATTATTCAAAAAATAATTTTCTACTGTCGCAAATTTTAATTACGCCAGGGATTGCCTTTTCTATAGTAAATTATTCAAAAAATAATTTTCTACTGTCGCAAATTTTAAATACGCCAGGGATTGCCTTTTCTATAGTAAATTATTCAAAAAATAATCTTCTACTGTCGCAAATTTTAATTACGCCAGGGATTGCCTTTTCTATAGTAAATTATTCAAAAAATAATTTTCAACTGTCGCAAATTTTAATTACGCCAGGGATTGCCTTTTCTATAGTAAATTATTCAAAAAATAATTTTCAACTGTCGCACATTTTAATTACGCCCGGGATTGCCTTTTCTATAGTAAATTATTCAAAAAATAATTTTTTACTGTCGCAAATTTTAATTACGCCAGGGATTGCCTTTTCTATAGTAAATTATTCAAAAAATAATTTACTACTGTCGCAAATTTTAATTACGCCAGGGATTGCCTTTTCTATAGTAAATTTTGCAAAAAATAATTTTTTACTGTCGCAAATTTTAATTGCGCCAGGATTGCCTTTTCTATAGTAAATTATTCAAAAAATAATTTTTTACTGTCGCAAATTTTAATTACGCCAGGGATTGCCTTTTCTATAGTAAATTATTCAAAAAATAATTTTCTACTGTCGCATATTTTAATTACGCCAGGGATTGCCTTTTATATAGTAAATTATTCAAAAAATAATTTTCTACTGTCGCAAATTTTAAGTGCGCCAGGGATTGCCTTTTCTATAGTAAATTATTCAAAAAATAATTTTCTACTGTCGCAAATTTTAATTACGCCAGGGATTGCCTTTTCTATAGTAAATTATTCGAAAAATAATTTTTTACTGTCGCAAATTTTAAGTGCGCCAGGGATTGCCTTTTCTATAGTAAATTATTCAAAAAATAATTTTATACTGTCCCAAATTTTAATTACGCCAGGGATTGCCTTTTCTATAGTAAATTATTCAAAAAATAATTTTTTACTGTCGCAAATTTTAAAGATCCCAGGGATTGCCTTTTCTATAGTAAATTATTCAAAAAATAATTTTCTGCTGTCGCAAATTTTAAGTGCGCCAGGGATTGCCTTTTCTATAGTAAATTATTCAAAAAATAATTTTTTACTGTCGCAAATTTTAATTGCGCCAGGGATTGCCTTTTCTACAGTAAATTATTCAAAAAATAATTTTTTACTGTCGCAAATTTTAATTGCGCCAGGGATAGCTTTTCTATAGTAAATTATTCAAAAAATAATTTTCTACTGTCGCAAATTTTAAGTGCGCCAGGGATTGCCTTTTCTATAGTAAATTATTCAAAAAATAATTTTCTACTGTCGCAAATTTTAAGTGAGCCAGGGATTGCCTTTTCTATAGTAAATTATTCAAAAAATAATTTTCTATTGTCGCAAATTTTAATTACTGCAGGGATTGCCTTTTCTATAGTAAATTATTCAAAAAGTAATTTTCAACTGTCGCAAATTTTAATTAAGCCAGGGATTGCCTTTTCTATAGTAAATTATTCAAAAAATAATTTTTTACTGTCGCAAATTTTAAGTGCGCCAGGGATTGCCTTTTCTATAGTAAATTATTCAAAAAATATTTTTTTACTGTCGCAAATTTTAATTGCGCCAGGCATTGCCTTTTCTATAGTATATTATTCAAAAAATAATTTTCTACTGTCGCAAATTTTAATTACGCCAGGGATTGCCTTTTCTATAGTAAATTATTCAAAAAATAATATTCTACTGTCGCAAATTTTAATTACGCCAGGGATTGCCTTTTCTATAGTAAATTATTCAAAAAATAATTTTCTACTGTCGCAAATTTTAAATACGCCAGGGATTGCCTTTTCTATAGTAAATTATTCAAAAAATAATTTTTTACTGTCGCAAATTTTAAGTGCGCCAGGGATTGCCTTTTCTATAGTAAATTATTCAAAAAATAATTTTCAACTGTCGCAAATTTTAGTTGCGCCAGGGATTGCCTTTTCTATAGTAAATTATTCAAAAAATAATTTTCTACTGTCGCAAATTTTAATTACGCCAGGGATTGCCTTTTCTATAGTAAATTATTCAAAAAATAATTTTCAACTGTCGCAAATTTTAATTACGCCAGGGATTGCCTTTTCTATAGTAAATTATTCAAAAAATAATTTTTTACTGTAGCAAATTTTAAATACGCCAGGGATTGCCTTTTCTATAGTAAATTATTCAAAAAATAATTTTTAACTGTCGCAAATTTTAATTGCGCCAGGGATTGCCTTTTCTATAGTAAATTATTCAAAAAATAATTTTTTACTGTCGCAAATTTTAATTACGCGAGGGATTGCCTTTTCTATAGTAAATTATTCAAAAAATAATTTTCAACTGTCGCAAATTTTAATTGCGCCAGGGATTGCCTTTTCTATAGTAAATTATTCAAAAAATAATTTTTTACTCTCGCAAATTTTAAGTGCGCCAGGGATTGCCTTTTCTATAGTAAATTATTCAAAAAATAATTTTCTACTGTCGCAAATTTCAATTACGCCAGGGATTGCCTTTGCTATAGTAAATTATTCAAAAAATAATTGTTTACTGTCGCAAATTTTAATTACGCCAGGGATTGCCTTTTCTATAGTAAATTATTCAAAAAATAATTTTCAACTGTCGCAAATTTTAATTACTCCAGGGATTGCCTTTTCTATAGTAAATAATTCAAAAAATAATTTTTTACTGTCGCAAATTGTAATTGCGCCAGGGATTGCCTTTTCTATAGTAAATTATTCAAAAAATAATTTTATACTGTCGCAAATTTTAATTGCGCCAGGGATTGCCTTTTCTACAGTAAATTATTCAAAAAATAATTTTCTACTGTCGCAAATTTTAATTGCGCCAGGGATTGTCTTTTCTATAGTAAATTATTCAAAAAATAATTTTCAACTGTCGCAAATTTTAATTACGCTATATTATAAATTATTCAAAAAATAATTTTTTACTGTCGCAAATTTTAAATATCCCAGGGATTGCCTTTTCTATAGTAAATTATTCAAAAAATAATTTTATACGCTCGCAAATTTTAATTACGCCAGGGATTGCCTTTTCTATAGTAAATTATTCAAAAAATAATTTTTTACTGTCGCAAATTTTAAATATCCCAGGGATTGCCTTTTCTATAGTAAATTATTCAAAAAATAATTTTAACTGTCGCAAATTTTAATTGCGCCAGGGATTGCCTTTTCTATAGTAAATTATTCAAAAAATAATTTTCTACTGTCGCAAATTTTAATTGCGCCAGGGATTGCCTTTTCTACAGTAAATTTTTCAAAAAATAATTTTATACTGTCGCAAATTTTAATTGCGCCAGGGATTGCCTTTTCTACAGTAAATTATTCAAAAAATAATTTTCTACTGTCGCAAATTTCAATTGCGCCAGGGATTGCCTTTGCTATAGTAAATTATTCAAAAAATAATTTTCTACTGTCGCAAATTTCAAATCCGCCAGGGATTGCCTTTTCTATAGTAAATTTTTCAAAAAATAATTTTTTACTGTCGCAAATTTTAATTGCGCCAGGGATTGCCTTTTCTATAGTAAATTATTCAAAAAATAATTTTCTACTGTCGCAAATTTTAATTGCGCCAGGTATTGCCTTTTCTATAGTAAATTATTCAAAAAATAATTTTATACTGTCGCAAATTTTAATTGCGCCAGGGATTGCCTTTTCTACAGTAAATTATTCAAAAAATAATTTTCTACTGTCACAAATTTTAATTGCGCCAGGGATTGTCTTTTCTATAGTAAATTATTCAAAAAATAATTTTCAACTGTCGCAAATTTTAATTACGCCAGGGATAGCCTTTTCTATAGTAAATTATTCAAAAAATAATTTTTTACTGTCGCAAATTTTAAATATCCCAGGGATTGCCTTTTCTATAGTAAATTATTCAAAAAATAATTTTATACTGTCGCAAATTTTAATTACGCCAGGGATTGCCTTTTCTATGGTAAATTATTCAAAAAATAATTTCTTACTGTCGCAAATTTTAAATACGCCAGGGATTGCCTTTTCTATAGTAAATTATTCAAAAAATAATTTTCAACTGTCGCAAATTTTAAATACGCCAGGGATTGCCTTTTATATAGTAAATTATTCAAAAAATAATTTTTTACTGTCGCAAAATTTAATTACGCCAGCGATTGCCTTTTCTATAGTAAATTATTCAAAAAATAATTTTTTACTGTCGCAAATTTTAAGTGCGCCAGGGATTGCCTTTTCTATAGTAAATTATTCAAAAAATAATTTTCAACTGTCGCAAATTTTAATTACGCCAGGGATTGCCTTTTCTATAGTAAATTATTCAAAAAATAATTTTCTACTGTCGCAAATTTTAATTACGCCTGGGATTGGCTTTTCTATAGTAAATTATTCAAAAAATAATTTTTTACTGTCGCAAATTTTAAATATCCCAGGGATTGCCTTTTCTATAGTAAACTTTTCAAAAAATAATTTTCTACTGTCGCAAATTTTAAATATCCCAGGGATTGCCTTTTCTATAGTTAATTTCTCACAAAATAATTTTCTACTGTCGCAAATTTTAATTGCGTCAGGGATTGCCTTTTCTATAGTAAATTATTCAAAAAATAATTTTCTACTGTCGCAAATTTTAAATATCCCAGGGATTGCCTTTTCTATAGTAAACTTTTCAAAAAATAATTTTCTACTGTCGCAAATTTTAATTACGCCAGGGATTGCCTTTTCTATAGTAAATTTTGCAAAAAATAATTTTTTACTGTCGCAAATTTTAATTGCGCCAGAGATTGCCTTTTCTTTAGTAAATTATTCAAAAAATAATTTTTTACTGTCGCAAATTTTAATTACGCCAGGGATTGCCTTTTCTATAGTAAATTATTCAAAAAATAATTTTCTACTGTCGCAAATTTTAATTACGCCAGGAATTGCCTTTTATATAGTAAATTAGTCAAAAAATAATTTTCTACTGTCGCAAATTTTAAATATCCCAGGGATTGCCTTTTCTTTAGTAAATTATTCAAAAAATAATTTTTTACTGTCGCAAATTTTAAATATCCCAAAGATTGCCTTTTCTATAGAAAATTATTCAAAAAATAATTTTTTACTGTCGCAAATTTCAAATCCGTCAGGGATTGCCTTTTCTATAGTAAATTATTCAAAAAATAATTTTCAACTGTCGCAAATTTTAATTGCGCCAGGGATTGCCTTTTCTATAGTAAATTATTCAAAAAATAATTTTCTAATTTCGCAAATTTTAAGTGCGCCAGGGATTGCCTTTTCTATAGTAAATTATTCAAAAAATAATTTTCAACTGTCGCAAATTTTAATTGCGCCAGGGATTGCCTTTTCTATAGTAAATTATTCAAAAAATAATTTTCAACTGTCGAAAATTTTAATTACCCCAGGGATTGCCTTTTCTATAGTAAATTATTCAAAAAATAATTTTCTACTGTCGCAAATTTTAATTGCGCCAGGGATTGCCTTTTCTATAGTAAATTATTCAAAAAATAATTTTCAACTGTCGCAAATTTTAAATACGCCAGGGATTGCCTTTTCTATAGTAAATTATTCAAAAAATAATTTTTTACTGTGGCAAATTTTAATTACGCCAGGGATTGCCTTTTCTACAGTAAATTTTTCAAAATATTAATTTTTTACTGTCGCAAATTTTAATTACGCCAGGGATTGCCTTTTCTATAGTAAATTATTCAAAAAATAATTTTTTACTGTCGCAAATTTTAATTGCGCCAGGGATTGCCTTTTCTATAGTAAATTATTCAAAAAATAATTTTCAACTGTCGCAAATTTTAAATATCCCAGGGATTGCATTTTCTATAGTAAATTATTCAAAAAATAATTTTATACTGTCGCAAATTTTAATTACGCCAGGGATTGCCTTTTCTATAGTAAATTATTCAAAAAATAATTTTTTACTGTCGCAAATTTTAAGTGCGCCAGGGATTGCCTTTTCTATAGTAAATTATTCAAAAAATAATTTTTTACTGTCGCAAATTTTAAGTGCGCCAGGTATTGCCTTTTCTATAGTAAATTATTCAAAAAATAATTTTCTACTGTCGCAAATTTTAATTACGCCAGGGATTGCCTTTTCTATAGTAAATTATTCAAAAAATAATTTTCAACTTTCGCAAATTTTAATTACGCCAGTGATTGCCTTTTCTATAGTAAATTATTCAAAAAATAATTTTTTACTGTCGCAAATTTTAATTACGCCAGGGATTGCCTTTTCTATAGTAAATTATTCAAAAAATAATTTTCTACTGTCGCAAATTTCAAATCCGCCAGGGATTGCCTTTTCTATAGTAAATTTTTCAAAAAATAATTTTTTACTGTCGCAAATTTTAATTGCGCCAGGGATTGCCTTTTCTATAGTAAATTATTCAAAAAATAATTTTCTACTGTCGCAAATTTTAATTGCGCCAGGGATTGCCTTTTCTAAAGTAAATTATTCAAAAAATAATTTTTTACTGTCGCAAATTTTAATTACGCCAGGGATTGCCTTTTCTATAGTAAATTATTCAAAAAATAATTTTAACTGTCGCAAATTTTAATTGCGCCAGGGATTGCCTTTTCTATAGTAAATTATTCAAAAAATAATTTTCTACTGTCGCAAATTTTAATTGCGCCAGGGATTGCCTTTTCTACAGTAAATTTTTCAAAAAATTATTTTATACTGTCGCAAATTTTAATTGCGCCAGGGATTGCCTTTTCTACAGTAAATTATTCAAAAAATAATTTTCTACTGTCGCAAATTTCAATTGCGCCAGGGATTGCCTTTGCTATAGTAAATTATTCAAGAAATAATTTTTTACTGTCGCAAATTTTAATTACGCCAGGGATTGCCTTTTCTATAGTAAATTATTCAAAAAATAATTTTCAACTGTCGCAAATTTTAATTACGCCAGGGATTGCCTTTTCTATAGTAAATTATTCAAAAAATAATTTTTTACTTTCGCAAATTGTAATTGCGCCAGGGATTGCCTTTTCTATAGTAAATTATTCAAAAAATAATTTTATACTGTCGCAAATTTTAATTGCCCCAGGGATTGCCTTTTCTACAGTAAATTATTCAAAAAATAATTTTCTACTGTCGCAAATTTTAATTGCGCCAGGGATTGTCTTTTCTATAGTAAATTATTCAAAAAATAATTTTCAACTGTCGCAAATTTTAATTACGCCAGGGATTGCCTTTTCTATAGTAAATTATTCAAAAAATTTTTTTTACTGTCGCAAATTTTAAATATCCCAGGGATTGCCTTTTCTATAGTAAATTATTCAAAAAATAATTTTATACTGTCGCAAATTTTAATTACGCCAGGGATTGCCTTTTCTATAGTAAATTATTCAAAAAATAATTTCTTACTGTCGCAAATTTTAAATACGCCAGGTATTGCCTTTTCTATAGTAAATTATTCAAAAAATAATTTTTTACTGTCGCAAATTTTAAATACGCCAGGGATTGCCTTTTATATAGTAAATTATTCAAAAAATAATTTTTTACTGTCGCAAAATTTAATTACGCCAGGGATTGCCTTTTCTATAGTAAATTATTCAAAAAATAATTTTTTACTGTCGCAAATTTTAAGTGCGCCAGGGATTGCCTTTTCTATAGTAAATTATTCAAAAAATAATTTTCAACTGTCGCAAATTTTAATTAAGCCAGGGATTGCCTTTTCTATAGTAAATTATTCAAAAAATAATTTTCTACTGTCGCAAATTTTAATTACGCCTGGGATTGCCTTTTCTATAGTAAATTATTCAAAAAATAATTTTTTACTGTCGCAAATTTTAAATATCCCAGGGATTGCCTTTTCTATAGTAAACTTTTCAAAAAATAATTTTCTACTGTCGCAAATTTTAAATATCCCAGGGATTGCCTTTTCTATAGTAAATTTCTCACAAAATAATTTTCTACTGTCGCAAATTTTAATTGCGCCAGGGATTGCCTTTTCTATAGTAAATTATTCAAAAAATAATTTTCTACTGTCGCAAATTTTAAATATCACAGCGATTGCCTTTTCTATAGTAAACTTTTCAAAAAATAATTTTCTACTGTCGCAAATTTTAATTGCGCCAGGGATTGCCTTTTCTATAGTAAATTATTCAAAAAATAATTTTCTACTGTCGCAAATTTTAATTGCGCCAGGGATTGCCTTTTCTAAAGTAAATTATTCAAAAAATAATTTTTTACTGTCGCAAATTTTAATTACGCCAGGGATTGCCTTTTCTATAGTAAATTATTCAAAAAATAATTTTAACTGTCGCAAATTTTAATTGCGCCAGGGATTGCCTTTTCTATAGTAAATTATTCAAAAAATAATTTTCTACTGTCGCAAATTTTAATTGCGCCAGGGATTGCCTTTTCTACAGTAAATTTTTCAAAAAATTATTTTATACTGTCGCAAATTTTAATTGCGCCAGGGATTGCCTTTTCTACAGTAAATTATTCAAAAAATAATTTTCTACTGTCGCAAATTTCAATTGCGCCAGGGATTGCCTTTGCTATAGTAAATTATTCAAGAAATAATTTTTTACTGTCGCAAATTTTAATTACGCCAGGGATTGCCTTTTCTATAGTAAATTATTCAAAAAATAATTTTCAACTGTCGCAAATTTTAATTACGCCAGGGATTGCCTTTTCTATAGTAAATTATTCAAAAAATAATTTTTTACTTTCGCAAATTGTAATTGCGCCAGGGATTGCCTTTTCTATAGTAAATTATTCAAAAAATAATTTTATACTGTCGCAAATTTTAATTGCCCCAGGGATTGCCTTTTCTACAGTAAATTATTCAAAAAATAATTTTCTACTGTCGCAAATTTTAATTGCGCCAGGGATTGTCTTTTCTATAGTAAATTATTCAAAAAATAATTTTCAACTGTCGCAAATTTTAATTACGCCAGGGATTGCCTTTTCTATAGTAAATTATTCAAAAAATTTTTTTTACTGTCGCAAATTTTAAATATCCCAGGGATTGCCTTTTCTATAGTAAATTATTCAAAAAATAATTTTATACTGTCGCAAATTTTAATTACGCCAGGGATTGCCTTTTCTATAGTAAATTATTCAAAAAATAATTTCTTACTGTCGCAAATTTTAAATACGCCAGGTATTGCCTTTTCTATAGTAAATTATTCAAAAAATAATTTTTTACTGTCGCAAATTTTAAATACGCCAGGGATTGCCTTTTATATAGTAAATTATTCAAAAAATAATTTTTTACTGTCGCAAAATTTAATTACGCCAGGGATTGCCTTTTCTATAGTAAATTATTCAAAAAATAATTTTTTACTGTCGCAAATTTTAAGTGCGCCAGGGATTGCCTTTTCTATAGTAAATTATTCAAAAAATAATTTTCAACTGTCGCAAATTTTAATTAAGCCAGGGATTGCCTTTTCTATAGTAAATTATTCAAAAAATAATTTTCTACTGTCGCAAATTTTAATTACGCCTGGGATTGCCTTTTCTATAGTAAATTATTCAAAAAATAATTTTTTACTGTCGCAAATTTTAAATATCCCAGGGATTGCCTTTTCTATAGTAAACTTTTCAAAAAATAATTTTCTACTGTCGCAAATTTTAAATATCCCAGGGATTGCCTTTTCTATAGTAAATTTCTCACAAAATAATTTTCTACTGTCGCAAATTTTAATTGCGCCAGGGATTGCCTTTTCTATAGTAAATTATTCAAAAAATAATTTTCTACTGTCGCAAATTTTAAATATCACAGCGATTGCCTTTTCTATAGTAAACTTTTCAAAAAATAATTTTCTACTGTCGCAAATTTTAATTACGCCAGGGATTGCCTTTTCTATAGTAAATTTTGCAAAAAATAATTTTTTACTGTCGCAAATTTTAATTGCGCCAGGGATTGCCTTTTCTTTAGTAAATTATTCAAAAAATAATTTTTTACTGTGGCAAATTTTAATTACGCCAGGGATTGCCTTTTCTACAGTAAATTTTTCAAAATATTAATTTTTTACTGTCGCAAATTTTAATTACGCCAGGGATTGCCTTTTCTATAGTAAATTATTCAAAAAATAATTTTTTACTGTCGCAAATTTTAATTGCGCCAGGGATTGCCTTTTCTATAGTAAATTATTCAAAAAATAATTTTCAACTGTCGCAAATTTTAAATATCCCAGGGATTGCCTTTTCTATAGTAAATTATTCAAAAAATAATTTTCTACTGTCGCAAATTTTAATTACGCCAGGGATTGCCTTTTCTATAGTAAATTATTCAAAAAATAATTTTTTACTGTCGCAAATTTTAAGTGCGCCAAGGATTGCCTTTTCTATAGTAAATTATTCAAAAAATAATTTTTTACTGTCGCAAATTTTAAGTGCGCCAGGGATTGCCTTTTCTATAGTAAATTTTGCAAAAAATAATTTTTTACTGTCGCAAATTTTAATTGCGCCGGGGATTGGCTTTTCTATAGTAAATTATTCAAAAAATAATTTTCAACTGTCGCAAATTTCAAATACGCCAGCGATTGCCTTTTCTATAGCAAATTATTCAAAAAATAATTTTCAACTGTCGCAAATTTTAATTACGCCAGGGATTGCCTTTTCTATAGTAAATTATTCAAAAAATAATTTTCTACTGTCGCAAATTTCAAATCCGCCAGGGATTGCCTTTTCTATAGTAAATTTCTCACAAAATAATTTTCTACTGTCGCAAATTTTAATTGCGCCAGGGATTGCCTTTTCTATAGTAAATTATTCAACAAATAATTTTCTACTGTCGCAAATTTTAAATATCCCAGCGATTGCCTTTTCTATAGTAAACTTTTCAAAAAATAATTTTCTACTGTCGCAAATTTTAAATATCCCAGGGATTGCCTTTTCTATAGTAAATTTCTCAGAAAATAATTTTCTACTGTCGCAAATTTTAATTGCGCCAGGGATTGCCTTTTCTATAGTAAATTATTCAAAAAATAATTTTCTACTGTCGCAAATTTTAAATATCCCAGCGATTGCCTTTTCTATAGTAAACTTTTCAAAAAATAATTTTCTACTGTCGCAAATTTTAATTACGCCAGGGATTGCCTTTTCTATAGTAAATTATTCAAAAAATAATTTTCTACTGTCGCAAATTTTAATTACGCCAGGGATTGCCTTTTATATAGTAAATTATTCAAAAAATAATTTTCTACTGTCGCAAATTTTAAATATCCCAGGGATTGCCTTTTCTTTAGTAAATTATTCAAAAAATATTTTTTTACTGTCGCAAATTTTAAATATCCCAGGGATTGCCTTTTCTATAGAAAATTATTCAAAAAAATAATTTTTTACTGTCGCAAATTTCAAATCCGCCAGGGATTGCCTTTTCTATAGTAAATTATTCAAAAAATTATTTTCGACTGTCGCAAATTTTAATTGCCCAAGGGATTGCCTTTTCTATAGTAAATTATTCAAAAAATAATTTTCTACTGTCGCAAATTTTAAGTGCGCCAGGGATTGCCTTTTCTATAGTAAATTATTCAAAAATAAATTTTTTACTGTGGCAAATTTTAATTACGCCAGGGATTGCCTTTTCTACAGTAAATTTTTCAAAATATTAATTTTTTACTGTCGCAAATTTTAATAACGCCAGGGATTGCCTTTTCTATAGTAAATTATTCAAAAAATAATTTTTTACCGTCGCAAATTTTAATTGCGCCAGGGATTGCCTTTTCTATAGTAAATTATTCAAAAAATAATTTTCAACTGTCGCAAATTTTAAATATCCCAGGGATTGCCTTTTCTATAGTAAATTATTCAAAAAATAATTTTCTACTGTCGCAAATTTTAATTACGCCAGGGATTGCCTTTTCTATAGTAAATTATTCAAAAAATAATTTTTTACTGTCGCAAATTTTAAGTGCGCCAGGGATTGCCTTTTCTATAGTAAATTATTCAAAAAATAATTTTTTACTGTCTCAAATTTTAAGTGCGGCAGGGATTGCCTTTTCTATAGTAAATTTTGCAAAAAAAAATTTTTTACTGTCGCAAATTTTAATTGCGCCGAGGATTGGCTTATCTATAGTAAATTATTCAAAAAATAATTTTCAACTGTCGCAAATTTCAAATCCGCCAGCGATTGTCTTTTCTATAGTAAATTATTAAAAAAATAATTTTCAACTGTCGCAAATTTTAATTACGCCAGGGATTGCCTTTTCTATAGTAAATTATTCAAAAAATAATTTTCTACTGTCGCAAATTTCAAATCCGCCAGGGATTGCCTTTTCTATAGTAAATTATTCAAAAAATAATTTTCAACTGTCGCAAATTTTAATTACGCCAGGGATTGCCTTTTCTATAGTAAATTATTCAAAAAATAATTTTATACTGTCGCAAATTTTAAATACGCCAGGGATTGCCTTTTCTATAGTAAATTATTCAAAAAATAATTTTCTACTGTCGCAAATTTTAATTACGCCAGGGATTGCCTTTTCTATAGTAAATTATTCAAAAAATAATTTTCTACTGTCGCAAATTTTAATTACGCCAGGGATTGCCTTTTCTATAGTAAACTTTTCAAAAAATTATTTTCTACTGTCGCAAATTTTAATTACGCCAGGGATTGCCTTTTCTATAGTAAATTATTCAAAAAATAATTTTTTACTGTCGCAAATTTCAAATCCGCCAGGGATTGCCTTTTCTATATAAATTATTCAAAAAATAATTTTTTACTATCGCAAGTTTTAATTGCGCCAGGGATTGCCTTTTCTACAGTAAATTTTGCAAAAAATAATTTTTTACTGTCGCAAATTTTAATTGCGCCAGGGATTGCCTTTTCTATAGCAAACTTTTCAAAAAATAATTTTCTACTGTCGCAAATTTTAATTACGCCAGGGATTGCCTTTTCTATAGTAAATTATTCAAAAAATAATTTTCTACTGTCGCAAATTTTAATTGCGCCAGGGATTGCCTTTTCTATAGTAAATTATTCAAAAAATAATTTTTTACTATCGCAAATTTTAATTGCGCCAGGGATTGCCTTTTCTACAGTAAATTATTCAAAAAATAATTTTTTACTGTCGAAAATTTTAATTGCGCCAGGGATTGTCTTTTCTATAGTAAATTATTCAAAAAATAATTTTTTACTGTCGCAAATTTTAAATATCCCAGGGATTGCCTTTTCTATAGTAAATTATTCAAAAAATAATTTTTCACTGTCGCAAATTTTAATTGCGCCAGGGATTGCCTTTTCTATAGTAAATTATTCAAAAAATAATTTTCTACTGTCGCAAATTTTAAGTGCGCCAGGGATTGCCTTTTCTATAGTAAATTATTCAAAAAATAATTTTTTACTGTCGCAAATTTTAAGTGCGGCAGGGATTGCCCTTTCTATAGTAAATTATTCAAAAAATAATTTTTCACTGTCGCAAATTTTAATTGCGCCAGGGATTGCCTTTTCTATAGTAAATTATTCAAAAAATAATTTTCTACTGTCGCAAATTTCAAATCCGCCAGGGATTGCCTTTTCTATAGTAAATTATTCAAAAAATTATTTTCAACTGTCGCAAATTTTAAATATCCCAGGGATTGCCTTTTCTATAGTAAATTATTCAAAAAATAATTTTATACTGTCGCATATTTTAATTACGCCAGGGATTGCCTTTTCTATAGTAAATTATTCAAAAAATAATTTTCTACTGTCGCAAATTTTAATTACGCCAGGGATTGCCTTTTCTATAGTAAATTCTTCAAAAAATAATTTTCTACTGTCGCAAATTTTAATTGCGCCAGGGATTGCCTTTTCTATAGTAAATTATTCAAAAAAATAATTTTTTACTATCGCAAATTTTAATTGCGCCAGGGATTGCCTTTTCTATAGTAAATTATTCAAAAAATAATTTTCTACTGTCGCAAATTTCAAATCCGCCAGGGATTGCCTTTTCTATAGTAAATTATTCAAAAAATTATTTTCAACTGTCGCAAATTTTAATTACTCCAGGGATTGCCTTTTCTATAGTAAATTATTCAAAAAATAATTTTCTACTGTCGCAAATTTCAAATCCGCCAGGGATTGCCTTTTCTATAGTAAATTATTCAAAAAATAATTTTCTACTGTCGCAAATTTTAATTACGCCAGGGATTGCCTTTTGTATAGCAAATTTCTCACAAAATAATTTTTTACTGTCGCAAATTTGAAGTGCGCCAGGGATTGCCTTTTCTATAGTAAATTATTCAAAAAATAAGTTTTTACTGTCGCAAATTTTAATTGCGCCAGGGATTGCCTTTTCTATAGTAAATTATTCAAAAAATAATTTTCTACTGTCGCAAATTTTAATTGCGCCAGGGATTGCCTTTTCTACAGTAAATTTTTCAAAAAATAATTTTCTACTGTCGCAAATTTTAATTGCGCCAGGGATTGCCTTTTCTATAGTAAATTATTCAAAAAATAATTTTCTACTGTCGCAAATTTTAAATATCCCAGGGATTGCCTTTTCTATAGTAAATTATTCAAAAAATAATTTTTTACTGTCGCAAATTTTAATTGCGCCAGGGATTGCCTTTTCTATAGTAAATTATTCAAAAAATAATTTTTTACTGTCGCAAATTTTAAATATCCCAGGGATTGCCTTTTCTATAGTAAATTATTCAAAAAATAATTTTTTACTGTCGCAAATTTTAATTGCGGCAGGGATTGCCTTTTCTATAGTAAATTATTCAAAAAATAATGTTCTACTGTCGCAAATTTCAAATCCGCCAGGGATTGCCTTTTCTATAGTAAATTATTCAAAAAATTATTTTCAACTGTCGCAAATTTTAATTACTCCAGGGATTGCCTTTTCTATAGTAAATTATTCAAAAAATAATTTTCTACTGTCGCAAATTTCAAATCCGCCAGGGATTGCCTTTTCTATAGTAAATTATTCAAAAAATAATTTTCTACTGTCGCAAATTTTAATTACGCCAGGGATTGCCTTTTCTATAGTAAATTTCTCACAAAATAATTTTTTACTGTCGCAAATTTTAAGTGCGCCAGGGATTGCCTTTTCTATAGTAAATTTTTCAAAAAATTATTTTCTACTGTCGCAAATTTTAATTGCGCCAGGGATTGCCTTTTCTACAGTAAATTTTTCAAAAATTAATTTTTTACTGTCGCAAATTTTAAATACGCCAGGGATTGCCTTTTCTATAGTAAATTATTCAAAAAATAATTTTCTACTGTCGCAAATTTTAATTACGCCAGGGATTGCCTTTTCTATAGTAAATTATTCAAAAAATAATTTTATACTGTCGCAAATTTTAATTGCGCCAGGGATTGCCTTTTCTATAGTAAATTATTCAAAAAATAATTTTTTACTATCGCAAATTTTAATTGCGCCAGGCATTGCCTTTTCTACAGTAAATTATTCAAAAAATAATGTTTTACTGTCGCAAATTTTAAATGCGCCAGGGATTGCCTTTTCTATAGTAAATTATTCAAAAAATAATTTTCAACTGTCGCAAATTTTAAATATCCCAGGGGTTGCCTTTTCTATAGTAAATTATTCAAAAAATAATTTTATACTGTCGCAAATTTTAATTACGCCAGGGATTGCCTTTTCTATAGTAAATTATTCAAAAAATAATTTTTTACTGTCGCAAATTTTAAGTGCGCCAGGGATTGCCTTTTCTATAGTAAATTATTCAAAAAATAATTTTTTACTGTCGCAAATTTTAAGTGCGGCAGGGATTGCCCTTTCTATAGTAAATTTTGCAAAAAATAATTTTTTACTGTCGCAAATTTTAATTGCGCCAGGGATTGCCTTTTCTATAGTAAATTATTCAAAAAATAATTTTCAACTGTCGCAAATTTCAAATCCGCCAGGGATTACCTTTTCTATAGTAAATTATTCAAAAAATAATTTTTTACTATCGCAAGTTTTAATTGCGCCAGGGATTGCCTTTTCTACAGTAAATTTTTCAAAATATTAATTTTTTACTGTCGCAAATTTTAAATATCCCAGGGATTGCCTTTTCTATAGTAAATTATTCAAAACATAATTTTATACTGTCGCATATTTTAATTACGCCAGGGATTGCCTTTTCTATAGTAAATTATTCAAAAAATAATTTTCTACTGTCGCAAATTTTAATTACGCCAGGGATTGCCTTTTCTATAGTAAATTATTCAAAAAATAATTTTCTACTGTCGCAAATTTTAATTGCGCCAGGGATTGCCTTTTCTATAGTAAATTATTCAAAAAATAATTTTTTACTATCGCAAATTTTAATTGCGCCAGGGATTGCCTTTTCTATAGTAAATTATTCAAAAAATAATTTTCTACTGTCGCATATTTCAAATCCGCCAGGGATTGCCTTTTCTATAGTAAATTATTCAAAAAATTATTTTCAACTGTCGCAAATTTTAATTACTCCAGGGATTGCCTTTTCTATAGTAAATTATTCAAAAAATAATTTTCTACTGTCGCAAATTTCAAATCCGCCAGGGATTGCCTTTTCTATAGTAAATTATTCAAAAAATTATTTTCTACTGTCGCAAATTTTAATTACGCCAGGGATTGCCTTTTCTATAGTAAATTTCTCACAAAATAATTTTTTACTGTCGCAAATTTTAAGTGCGCCAGGGATTGCCTTTTCTATAGTAAATTATTCAAAAAATAATTTTTTACTGTCGCAAATTTTAATTGCGCCAGGGATTGCCTTTTCTATAGTAAATTATTCAAAAAATAATTTTCTACTGTCGCAAATTTTAATTGCGCCAGGGATTGCCTTTTCTACAGTAAATTTTTCAAAAAATAATTTTCTACTGTCGCAAATTTTAATTGCGCCAGGGATTGCCTTTTCTACAGTAAATTTTTCAAAAATTAATTTTTTACTGTCGCAAATTTTAAATACGCCAGGGATTGCCTTTTCTATAGTAAATTATTCAAAAAATAATTTTCTACTGTCGCAAATTTTAAATACGCCAGGGATTGCCTTTTCTATAGTAAATTATTCAAAAAATAATTTTCTACTGTCGCAAATTTTAAATATCCCAGGGATTGCCTTTTCTATAGTAAATTATTCAAAAAATAATTTTTTACTGTCGCAAATTTTAAGTGCGCCAGGGATTGCCTCTTCTATAGTAAATTATTCAAAAAATAATTTTTTACTGTCGCAAATTTTAAGTGCGCCAGGGATTGCCTTTTCTATAGTAAATTATTCAAAAAATAATTTTCAACTGTCGCAAATTTTAATTGCGCCAGGGATTGCCTTTTCTATAGTAAATTATTCAAAAAATAATTTTTTACTGTCGCAAATTTTAATTACGCCAGGGATTGCCTTTTCTATAGTAAATTATTCAAAAAATAATTTTCAACTGTCGCAAATTTCAAATCCGCCAGGGATTGCCTTTTCTATAGTAAATTATTCAAAAAATAATTTTTTACTATCGCAAGTTTTAATTGCGCCAGGGATTGCCTTGTCTACAGTAAATTTTTCAAAATATTAATTTTTTACTGTCGCAAATTTTAAATATACCAGGGATTGCCATTTCTATAGTAAATTATTCAAAAAATAATTTTCAACTGTCGCAAATTTTAATTACGCCAGGGATTGCCTTTTCTATAGTAAATTATTCAAAAAATAATTTTCTACTATCGCAAATTTTAAATATCCCAGAGATTGCCTTTTCTATAGTAAATTTCTCACAAAATAATTTTTTACTGTCGCAAATTTTAAGTGCGCCAGGGATTGCCTTTTCTATAGTAAATTATTCAAAAAATAGTTTTCTACTGTCGCAAATTTTAAATATCCCAGGGATTGCCTTTTCTATAGTAAATTATTCAAAAAATAATTTTTTACTGTCGCAAATTTTAAGTGCGCCAGGAATTGCCTTTTCTATAGTAAATTATTCAAAAAATAATTTTTTACTGTCGCAAATTTTAAGTGCGCCAGGGATTGCCTTTTCTATAGTAAATTATTCAAAAAATAATTTTTTACTCTCGCAAATTTCAATTTCGCCAGGTAAATTTTTCAAAAATTAATTTTTTACTGTCGCAAATTTTAAATACGCCAGGGATTGCCTTTTCTATAGTAAATTTTTCACAAATTAATTTTTTACTGTCGCAAATTTTAAATACGCCAGGGATTGCCTTTTCTATAGTAAATTATTCAAAAAATAATTTTCTACTGTCGCAAATTTTAATTACGCCAGGGATTGCCTTTTCTATAGTAAATTATTCAAAAAATTATTTTCAACTGTCGCAAATTTTAATTACTCCAGGGATTGCCTTTTCTATAGTAAATTATTCAAAAAATAATTTTCTACTGTCGCAAATTTCAAATCCGCCAGGGATTGCCTTTTCTATAGTAAATTATTCAAAAATAATTTCTACTGTCGCAAATTTTAATTACGCCAGGGATTGCCTTTTATATAGTAAATTTCTCACAAAATAATTTTTTACTGTCGCAAATTTTAAGTGCGCCAGGGATTGCCTTTTCTATAGTAAATTATTCAAAAAATAATTTTTTACTGTCGCAAATTTTAATTGCGCCAGGGATTGCCTTTTCTATAGTAAATTATTCAAAAAATAATTTTCTACTGTCGCAAATTTTAATTGCGCCAGGGATTGCCTTTTCTACAGTAAATTTTTCAAAAAATAATTTTCTACCTGTCTCGCAAATTTTAATTGCGCCAGGGATTGCCTTTTCTGCAGTAAATTTTTCAAAAATTAATTTTTTACTGTCGCAAATTTTAAATACGCCAGGGATTGCCTTTTCTATAGTAAATTATTCAAAAATAATTTTCTACTGTCGCAAATTTTAAATACGCCAGGGATTGCCTTTTCTATAGTAAATTATTCAAAAAATAATTTTCTACTGTCGCAAATTTTAAATATCCCAGGGATTGCCTTTTCTATAGTAAATTATTCAAAAAATATTTTTTTACTGTCGCAAATTTTAAGTGCGCCAGGGATTGCCTCTTCTATAGTAAATTATTCAAAAAATAATTTTTTACTGTCGCAAATTTTAAGTGCGCCAAGGATTGCCTTTTCTATAGTAAATTATTCAAAAAATAATTTTCAACTGTCGCAAATTTTAATTGCGCCAGGGATTGCCTTTTCTATAGTAAATTATTCAAAAAATAATTTTTTACTGTCGCAAATTTTAATTACGCCAGGGATTGCCTTTTCTATAGTAAATTATTCAAAAAATAATTTTCAACTCTCGCAAATTTCAAATCCGCCAGGGATTGCCTTTTCTATAGTAAATTATTCAAAAAATAATTTTTTACTATCGCAAGTTTTAATTGCGCCAGGGGATTGCCTTTTCTACAGTAAATTTTTCAAAATATTAATTTTTTACTGTCGCAAATTTTAAATATCCCAGGGATTGCCTTTTCTATAGTAAATTATTCAAAAAATAATTTTTCTACTGTCGCAAATTTTAATTTCGCCAGGGATTGCCTTTTCTATAGTAAATTATTCGAAAAATAATTTTCTACTGTCGCAAATTTTAAATATCCCAGAGATTGCCTTTTCTATAGTAAATTTCTCACAAAATAATTTTTTACTGTCGCAAATTTTAAGTGCGCCAGGGATTGCATTTTGTATAGTAAATTTTGCAAAAAATAATTTTTTATTGTCGCAAATTTTAATTGCGCCAGGGATTGCCTTTTCTATAGTAAATTATTCAAAAAATAATTTTCTACTGTCGCAAATTTTAATTGCGCCAGGGATTGCCTTTTCTACAGTAAATTTTTCAAAAAATAATTTTCTACTGTCGCAAATTTTAATTGCGCCAGGGATTGCCTTTTCTACAGTAAATTTTTCAAAAAATTAATTTTTTACTGTCGCAAATTTTAAATACGCCAGGGATTGCCTTTTCTATAGTAAATTATTCAAAAAATAATTTTCTACTGTCGCAAATTTAAATACGCAGGGGATTGCCTTTTCTATAGTAAATTATTCAAAAAATAGTTTTCTACTGTCGCAAATTTTAAATATCCCAGGGATTGCCTTTTCTATAGTAAATTATTCAAAAAATAATGTTTTACTGTCGCAAATTTTAAGTGCGCCAGGAATTGCCTTTTCTATAGTAAATTATTCAAAAAATAATTTTTTACTGTCGCAAATTTTAAGTGCGCCAGGGATTGCCTTTTCTATAGTAAATTATTAAAAAATTAATTTTTTACTCTCGCAAATTTCAATTTCGCCAGGTAAATTTTTCACAAATTAATTTTTTACTGTCGCAAATTTTAAATACGCCAGGGATTGCCTTTTCTATAGTAAATTATTCAAAAAATAATTTTCTACTGTCGCAAATTTTAATTACGCCAGGGATTGCCTTTTCTATAGTAAATTATTCAAAAAATAATTTTCTATTGTCGCAAATTTTAATTAGGCAGGGATTGCCTTTTCTATAGTAAACTTTTCAAAAAATAATTTTCTACTGTCGCAAATTTTAATTCCGCCAGGAATTGCCTTTTCTATAGTAAATTATTCAAAAAATAATTTTCTACTGTCGCAAATTTAAAATCCGCCAGGGATTGCCTTTTCTATAGTAAATTATTCAAAAAATAATTTTCTACTTTCGCAAATTTCAAATCCGCCAGGGATTGCCTTTTTCTATAGTAAATTATTCAAAAAATAATTTTCTACTGTCGCAAATTTTAATTACGCCAGGGATTGCCTTTTCTATAGTAAATTCTCACAGAAATAATTTTTTACTGTCGCAAATTTTAAGTGCGCCAGGGATTGCCTTTTCTATAGTAAATTATTCAAAAAATAATTTTTTACTGTCGCAAATTTTAATTGCGCCAGGGATTGCCTTTTCTATAGTAAATTATTCAAAAAATAATTTTCTACTGTCGCAAATTTTAATTGCGCCAGGGATTGCCTTTTCTACAGTAAATTTTTCAAAAAATAATTTTCTCCTGTCGCAAATTTTAATTGCGCCAGGGATTGCCTTTTCTATAGTAAATTATTCAAAAATTAATTTTTTACTGTCGCAAATTTTAAATACGCCAGGGATTGCCTTTTCTATAGTAAATTATTCAAAAAATAATTTTCTACTGTCGCAAGTTTTAAGTGCGCCAGGGATTGCCTTTTCTATAGTAAATTATTCAAAAAATAATTTCCAACTGTCGCAAATTTTAATTGCGCCAGGGATTGCCTTTTCTATAGTAAATTATTCAAAAAATAATTTTTTACTGTCGCAAATTTTAATTACGCCAAGGATTGCCTTTTCTATAGTAAATTATTCAAAAAATAATTTTCAACTGTCGCAAATTTCAAATCCGCCAGGTATTGCCTTTTCTATAGTAAATTATTCAAAAATAATTTTTTTACTATCGCAAGTTTTAATTGCGCCAGGGATTGCATTTTCTACAGTAAATTTTTCAAAATATTAATTTTTTACTGTCGCAAATTTTAAATATCCCAGGGATTGCCTTTTCTATAGTAAATTATTCAAAAATAATTTTATACTCTCGCAAATTTTAAATATCCCAGGATTGCCTTTTCTATAGTAAATTTCTCACAAATAATTTTTTACTGTCGCAGATTTTAAGTGCGCCAGGGATTGCCTTTTCTATAGTAAATTTTGCAAAAAATAATTTTTTACTGTCGCAAATTTTAATTGCGCCAGGGATTGCCTTTTCTACAGTAAATTTTTCAAAAAATAATTTTCTACTGTCGCAAATTTTAATTGCGCCAGGGATTGCCTTTTCTACAGTAAATTTTTCAAAAATAATTTTCTCCTGTCGCAAATTTTAATTGCGCCAGGGATTGCTTTTCTACAGTAAATTTTTCAAAAATTAATTTTTTACTGTCGCAAATTTTAAATACGCCAGGGATTGCCCTTTTCTATAGTAAATTATTCAAAAAATAATTTTCTACTGTCGCAAATTTCACATCCGCCAGGGATTGCCCTTTCTATAGTAAATTATTCAAAAAATAATTTTCTACTGTCGCAAATTTTAATTGCGCCAGGGATTGCCTTTTCTACAGTAAATTTTTCAAAAATTTAATTTTTTACTGTCGCAAATTTTATTGCGCCTGGGATTGCCTTTTCTACAGTAAATTTTTCAAAAAATAATTTTCTCCTGTCGCAAATTTTAATTGCGCCAGGGACTGCCTTTTCTACAGGTAAATTTTTCAAAATTAATTTTTTACTGTCGCAAATTTTAATACGCCAGGGATTGCCTTTTCTATAGTAAATTATTCAAAAAATAATTTTCTACTGTCGCAAATTTTAAATACGCCAGGGATTGCCTTTTCTATAGTAAATTATTCAAAAAAATAATTTTTCTACTGTCGCAAATTTTAATTACGTCAGGGATTGCCTTTTCTATAGTAAATTCTCACAAAATAATTTTTTACTGTCGCAAATTTTAAGTGCGCCAGGGATTGCCTTTTCTATAGTAAATTATTCAAAAATAATTTTTTACTGTCGCAAATTTTAATTGCGCCAGGGATTGCCTTTTCTATAGTAAAATATTCAAAAAATAATTTTCTACTGTCGCAAATTTTAATTGCGCCAGGGGATTGCCTTTTCTACAGTAAATTTTTCAAAAAATAATTTTCAATTGTCGCAAATTTTAATTGCGCCAGGGATTGCCTTTTCTACAGTAAATTTTTCAAAAATTAATTTTTTGCTGTCGCAAATTTTAAATACGCCAGGGATTGCCTTTTCTATAGTAAATTATTTCAAAAAATAATTTTCTACTGTCGCAAATTTTAAATACGCCAGGGATTGCCTTTTCTATAGTAAATTATTCAAAAAATAATTTTCTACTGTCGCAAATTTTAAATATCCCAGGGATTGCCTTTTCTATAGTAAATTATTCAAAAAATAATTTTTTACTGTCGCAAATTTTAAGTGCGCCAGGGATTGCCTTTTCTATAGTAAATTATTCAAAAAATAATTTTTTACTGTCGCAAATTTTAAGTGCGCCAGGGATTGCCTTTTCTATAGTAAATATTCAAAAAAATAATTTTCAACTGTCGCAAATTTTAATTGCGCCAGGGATTGCCTTTTCTATAGTAAATTATTCAAAAAATAATTTTTTAACTGTCGCAAATTTTAATTACGCCAGGGGATTGCCTTTTCTATAGTAAATTATTCAAAAAATAATTTTCAACTGTCGCAAATTTCAAATCCGCCAGGGATTGCCTTTTCTATAGTAAATTATTCAAAAAATAATTTTTTTACTATCGCAAGTTTTAATTGCGCCAGGGATTGCCTTTTCTACAGTAAATTTTTCAAAATATTAATTTTTTACTGTCGCAAATTTTAAATATCCCAGGGATTGCCTTTTCTATAGTAAATTATTCAAAAATAATTTTCTACTGGTCGCAAATTTTAATTACGCCAGGGATTGCCTTTTCTATAGTAAATTATTCAAAAAATAATTTTCTACTGTCGCAAATTTTAAATATCCCAGAGATTGCCTTTTCTATAGTAAATTTTCTCACAAAATAATTTTTTACTGTCGCAAATTTTAAGTGCGCCAGGGATTGCCTTTTCTATAGTAAATTTTGCAAAAAATAATTTTTTACTGTCACAAATTTTAATTTGCGCCAGGGATTGCCTTTTCTATAGTAAATTATTCAAAAAATTAATTTTCTACTGTCGCAAATTTTAATTACGCCAGGGATTGCCTTTTCTACAGTAAATTTTCAAAAATAATTTTCTACTGTCGCAAATTTTAATTGCGCCAGGGATTGCCTTTTCTACAGTAAATTTTTCAAAAATAATTTTCTACTGTCGCAAATTTTAATTACGCCAGGGATTGCCTTTTCAATAGTATATTATTCAAAAAATAATTTTCTACTGTCGCAAATTTTAATTACGCCAGGAATTGCCTTTTCTATAGTAAATTTCTCACAAAATAATTTTTTACTGTCCGCAAATTTTAAGTGCGCCACGGATTGCCTTTTCTATAGTAAATTGTTCAAAAAATAATTTTTTACTGTCGCAAATTTTAATTGAGCCAGGGATTGCCTTTTCTATAGTAAATTATTCAAAAAAATAATTTTCTACTGTCGCAATTTTTAATTGCGCCAGGGATTGCCTTTTCTGCAGTAAATTTTCAAAAAATAATTTTCTCCTGTCGCAAATTTTAATTGCGCCAGGGATTGCCTTTTCTACAGTAAATTTTTCAAAAATTAATTTTTTACTGTCGCAAAATTTTAAATACGCCAGGGATTGCCTTTTCTATAGTAAATTATTCAAAAAATAATTTTCTACTGTCGCAAATTTTAAATACGCCAGGGATTGCCTTTTCTATAGCAAATTATTCAAAAAATAATTTTCTACTGTCGCAAATTTTAAATATCCCAGGGATTGTCTTTTCTATAGTAAATTTCTCACAAATAATTTTTTTACTGTCGCAAATTTTAAGTGCGCCAGGGATTGCCTTTTCTATAGTAAATTTTGCAAAAAATAATTTTTTACTGTCGCAAATTTTAATTGCGCCAGGGATTGCCTTTTCTATAGTAAATTATTCAAAAAATAATTTTCTACTGTCGCAAATTTTAATTACGCCAGGGATTGCCTTTTCTACAGTAAATTTTTCAAAAAATAATTTTCTACTGTCGCAAATTTTAATTGTGGCCAGGGGATTGCCTTTTCTACAGTAAATTTTTCAAAAATTAATTTTTTACTGTCGCAAATTTTAAATACACCAGGTATTGCCTTTTCTATAGTAAATTATTCAAAAAATAATTTTCTACTGTCGCAAATTTTAAATACGCCAGGGATTGCCTTTTCTATAGTAAATTATTCAAAAATAATTTTCTACTGTCGCAAATTTTAAATATCCCAGGGATTGCCTTTTCTATAGTAAATTATTCAAAAAATAATTTTTTACTGTCGCAAATTTTAAGTGCGCCAGGAATTGCCTTTTCTATAGTAAATTATTCAAAAAATAATTTTTTACTGTCGCAAATTTTAATTGCGCAGGGATTGCCTTTTCTACAGTAAATTTTTCAAAAATTAATTTTTTACTGTCGCAAATTTTAAATACGCCAGGGATTGCCTTTTCTATAGTAAATTATTCAAAAAATAATTTTCTACTGTCGCAAGTTTTAAGTGCGCCAGGGATTGCCTTTTCTATAGTAAATTATTCAAAAAATAATTTCCAACTGTCGCAAATTTTAATTGCGCCAGGGATTGCCTTTTCTATAGTAAATTATTCAAAAAATAATTTTTTACTGTCGCAAATTTTAATTACGCCAAGGATTGCCTTTTCTATAGTAAATTATTCAAAAAATAATTTTCAACTGTCGCAAATTTCAAATCCGCCAGGTATTGCCTTTTCTATAGTAAATTATTCAGAAAATAATTTTTTACTATCGCAAGTTTTAATTGCACCAGGGATTGCATTTTCTACAGTAAATTTTTCAAAATATTAATTTTTTACTGTCGCAAATTTTAAATATCCCAGGGATTGCCTTTTCTATAGTAAATTATTCAAAAAATAATTTTATACTCTCGCAAATTTTAAATATCCCAGGGATTGCCTTTTCTATAGTAAATTTCTCACAAAATAATTTTTTTACTGTCGCAAATTTTAAGTGCGCCAGGGATTGCCTTTTCTATAGTAAATTTTGCAAAAAATAATTTTTTACTGTCGCAAATTTTAATTGCGCCAGGGGATTGCCTTTTCTACAGTAAATTTTTCAAAAAATAATTTTCTACTGTCGCAAATTTTAATTGCGCCAGGGATTGCCTTTTCTACAGTAAATTTTTCAAAAAATAATTTTCTCCTGTCGCAAATTTTAATTGCGCCAGGGATTGCTTTTCTACAGTAAAATTTTTCAAAAATTAATTTTTTACTGTCGCAAATTTTAAATACGCCAGGGATTGCCTTTTCTATAGTAAATTATTCAAAAAATAATTTTCTACTGTCGCAAATTTCAAATCCGCCAGGGATTGCTGTTTCTATAGTAAATTATTCAAAAAATAATTTTCTACTGTCGCAAATTTTAATTACGCCAGGGATTGCCTTTTCTATAGTAAATTTCTCACAAAATAATTTTTTACTGTCGCAAATTTTAAGTGCGCCAGGGATTGCCTTTTCTATAGTAAATTATTCAAAAAATAATTTTATACTGTCGCAAATTTTAATTGCGCCAGGGATTGCCTTTTCTATAGTAAATTATTCAAAAAATAATTTTCTACTGTCGCAAATTTTAATTGCGCCAGGGATTGCCTTTTCTACAGTAAATTTTTCAAAAAATAATTTTCTCCTGTCGCAAATTTTATTTGCGCCAGGGATTGCCTTTTCTACAGTAAATTTTTCAAAATTAATTTTTTACTGTCGCAAATTTTAATACGCCAGGGATTGCCTTTTCTATAGTAAATTATTCAAAAATAATTTTCTACTGTTGCAAGTTTTAAGTGCGCCAGGGATTGCCTTTTCTATAGTAAATTATTCAAGAAATAATTTCCAACTGTCGCAAATTTTAATTGCGCCAGGGATTGCCCTTTTCTATAGTAAATTATTCAAAAAATAATTTTTTACTGTCGCAAATTTTAATTACGCCAAGGATTGCCTTTTCTATAGTAAATTATTCAAAAAAATAATTTTCAAACTGTCGCAAATTTCAAATCCGCCAGGTATTGCCTTTTCTATAGTAAATTATTCAAAAAATAATTTTATACTCTCGCAAATTTTAAATATCCCAGGGATTGCCTTTTCTATAGTAAATTTCTCACAAAATAATTTTTTACTGTCGCAAATTTTAAGTGCGCCAGGGATTGCCTTTTCTATAGTAAATTTTGCAAAAAATATTTTTTACTGTCGCCAAATTTTAATTGCGCCAGGGATTGCCTTTTCTACAGTAAATTTTTCAAAAAATAATTTTCTACTGTCGCAAATTTTAATTGCGCCAGGGATTGCCTTTTCTACAGTAAATTTTTCAAAAAATAATTTTCTCCTGTCGCAAATTTTAATTGCGCCAGGGATTGCTTTTCTACAGTAAATTTTTCAAAAATTAATTTTTACTGTCGCAAATTTTAAATACGCCAGGGATTGCCTTTTCTATAGTAAATTATTCAAAAAATAATTTTCAACTGTCGCAAATTTCAAATCAGCCAGGATTGCCTTTTCTATAGTAAATTATTCAAAAAATAATTTTCTACTGTCGCAAATTTTAATTGCGCCAGGGATTGCCTTTTCTACAGTAAATTTTTCAAAAATTAATTTTTTACTGTCGCAAATTTTAATTGCGCCTGGGGTTGCCTTTTCTACAGTAAATTTTTCAAAAAATAATTTTCTCCTGTCGCAAATTTTAATTGCGCCAGGGATTGCTTTTCTACAGTAAATTTTTCAAAAATTAATTTTTTACTGTCGCAAATTTTAAATACGCCAGGGATTGCCTTTTCTATAGTAAATTATTCAAAAAATAATTTTCTACTGTCGCAAATTTCAAATCCGCCAGGGGATTGCCTTTTCTATAGTAAATTATTCAAAAAATAATTTTCTACTGTCGCAAATTTTAAATATACCAGGGATTGCCTTTTCTATAGTAAATTATTCAAAAAAATAATTTTTTACTGTCGCAAATTTTAAGTGCGCCAGGGATTGCCCTTTTCTATAGTAAATTATTCAAAAAATAATTTTTTACTGTCGCAAATTTTAAGTGCGCCAGGGATTGGCTTTTCTATAGTAAATTATTCAAAAAATAATTTTCAACTGTCGCAAATTTTAATTGCGCCAGGGATTGCCTTTTCTATAGTAAATTATTCAAAAAATAATTTTTACTGTCGCAAATTTTAATTACGCCAGGGATTGCCTTTTCTATAGTAAATTATTCAAAAAATAATTTCAACTGTCGCAAATTTCAAATCCGCCAGGGATTGCCTTTTCTATAGTAAATTATTCAAAAAATAATTTTTTACTATCGCAAGTTTTAATTGCGCCAGGGATTGCCTTTTCTACAGTAAATTTTTCAAAATATTAATTTTTTACTGTCGCAAATTTTAAATATCCCAGGGATTGCCTTTTCTATAGTAAATTATTCAAAAAATAATTTTCTACTGTCGCAAATTTTAATTACGCCAGGGATTGCCTTTTCTATAGTAAATTATTCAAAAAATAATTTTCTACTGTCGCAAATTTTAAATATCCCAGAGATTGCCTTTTGTATAGTAAATTTCTCACAAAATAATTTTTTTACTGTCGCAAATTTTAAGTGCGCCAGGGATTGCCTTTTCTATAGTAAATTTTGCAAAAAATAATTTTTTACTGTCACAAATTTTAATTGCGCCAGGATTGCCTTTTCTATAGTAAATTATTCAAAAAATAATTTTCTACTGTCGCAAATTTTAATTACGCCAGGGATTGCCTTTTCTACAGTAAATTTTTCAAAAAATAATTTTCTACTGTCGCAAATTTTAATTGCGCCAGGGATTGCCTTTTCTACAGTAAATTTTTCAAAAATTAATTTTTTACTGTCGCAAATTTTAAATACGCCAGGGATTGCCTTTTCTATAGTAAATTATTCAAAAAATAATTATTTTCTACTGTCGCAAATTTTAAATACGCCAGGGATTGCCTTTTCTATAGTAAATTATTCAAAAAATAATTTTCTGCTGTCGCAAATTTTAAATATCCCAGGGATTGCCTTTTCTATAGTAAATTATTCAAAAAATAATTTTTTACCCTCGCAAATTTCAATTTCGCCAGGTAAATTTTTTACAAATTAATTTTTTACTGTCGCAAATTTTAAATACGCCAGGGATTGCCTTTTCTATAGTAAATTATTCAAAAAATAATTTTCTACTGTCGCAAATTTTAATTACGCCAGGGATTGCCTTTTCTATAGTAAATTATTCAAAAAATAATTTTCTACTGTCGCAAATTTCAAATCCGCCAGCGATTGCCTTTTCTATAGTAAATTATTCAAAAAATAATTTTCTACTGTCGCAAATTTTAATTACGCCAGGGATTGCCTTTTCTATAGTAAATTATTCAAAAAATAATTTTCTACTGTCGCAAATTTTAATTAGGCCAGGGATTGCCTTTTCTATAGTAAACTTTTCAAAAAATAATTTTCTACTGTCGCAAATTTTAATTACGCCAGGAATTGCCTTTTCTATAGTAAATTATTCAAAAAATAATTTTCTACTGTCGGAAATTTAAAATCCGCCAGGGATTGCCTTTTCTATAGTAAATTATTCAAAAAATAATTTTCTACTGTCGCAAATTTCAAATCCGCCAGGGATTGCCTTTTCAATAGTATATTATTCAAAAAATAATTTTCTACTGTCGCAAATTTTAATTACGCCAGGAATTGCCTTTTCTATAGTAAATTTCTCACAAAATAATTTTTTACTGTCGCAAATTTTAAGTGCGCCACGGATTGCCTTTTCTATAGTAAATTGTTCAAAAAATAATTTTTTACTGTCGCAAATTTTAATTGAGCCAGGGATTGCCTTTTCTATAGTAAATTATTCAAAAAATAATTTTCTACTGTCGCAAATTTTAATTGCGCCAGGGATTGCCTTTTCTACAGTAAATTTTTCAAAAAATAATTTTCTCCTGTCGCAAATTTTAATTGCGCCAGGGATTGCCTTTTATACAGTAAATTTTTCAAAAATTAATTTTTTACTGTCGCAAATTTTAAATACGCCAGGGATTGCCTTTTCTATAGTAAATTATTCAAAAAATAATTTTCTACTGTCGCAAATTTTAAATACGCCAGGGATTGCCTTTTCTATAGCAAATTATTCAAAAAATAATTTTCTACTGTCGCAAATTTTAAATATCCCAGGGATTGCCTTTTCTATAGTAAATTTCTCACAAAATAATTTTTTACTGTCGCAAATTTTAAGTGCGCCAGGGATTGCCTATTCTATAGTAAATTTTGCAAAAAATAATTTTTTACTGTCGCAAATTTTAATTGCGCCAGGGATTGCCTTTTCTATAGTAAATTATTCAAAAAATAATTTTCTACTGTCGCAAATTTTAATTACGCCAGGGATTGCCTTTTCTACAGTAAATTTTTCAAAAAATAATTTTCTACTGTCGCAAATTTTAATTGGGCCAGGGATTGCCTTTTCTACAGCAAATTTTTCAAAAATTAATTTTTTACTGTCGCAAATTTTAAATACACCAGGGATTGCCTTTTCTATAGTAAATTATTCAAAAAATAATTTTCTACTGTCGCAAATTTTAAATACGCCAGGGATTGCCTTTTCTATAGTAAATTATTCAAAAAATAATTTTCTACTGTCGCAAATTTTAAATATCCCAGGGATTGCCTTTTCTATAGTAAATTATTCAAAAAATAATTTTTTACTGTCGCAAATTTTAAGTGCGCCAGGAATTGCCTTTTCTATAGTAAATTATTCAAAAAATAATTTTTTACTGTCGCAAATTTTAAGTGCGCCAGGGATTGCCTTTTCTATAGTAAATTATTCAAAAAATAATTTTTTACCCTCGCAAATTTCAATTTCGCCAGGTAAATTTTTCACAAATTAATTTTTTACTGTCGCAAATTTTAAATACGCCAGGGATTGCCTTTTCTATAGTAAATTATTCAAAAAATAATTTTCTACTGTCGCAAATTTTAATTACGCCAGGGATTGCCTTTTCTATAGTAAATTATTCAAAAAATAATTTTCTACTGTCGCAAATTTCAAATCCGCCATGGATTGCCTTTTCTATAGTAAATTATTCAAAAATAATTTTTTACTATCGCAAGTTTTAATTGCGCCAGGGATTGCCTTTTCTACAGAAAATTTTGCAAAAAATAATTTTTTACTGTCGCAAATTTTAATTGGGCCAGGGATTGCCTTTTCTATAGTAAACTTTTCAAAAAATAATTTTCTGCTGTCGCAAATTTTAATTACGCCTGGGATTGCCTCTTCTATAGTAAATTATTCAAAAAATAATTTTCTACTGTCGCAAATTTTAATTGCGCCAGGGATTGCCTTTTCTATAGTAAATTATTCAAAAAATAATTTTTTACTGTCGCAAATTTTAAGTGCGCCAGGGATTGGCTTTTCTATAGTAAATTATTCAAAAAATAATTTTCAACTGTCGCAAATTTTAATTGCGCCAGGGATTGCCTTTTCTATAGTAAATTATTCAAAAAATAATTTTTTACTGTCGCAAATTTTAATTACGCCAGGGATTGCCTTTTCTATAGTAAATTATTCAAAAAATAATTTTCAACTGTCGCAAATTTCAAATCCGCCAGGGATTGCCTTTTCTATAGTAAATTATTCAAAAAATAATTTTTTACTATCGCAAGTTTTAATTGCGCCAGGGATTGCCTTTTCTACAGTAAATTTTTCAAAATATTAATTTTTTACTGTCGCAAATTTTAAATATCCCAGGGATTGCCTTTTCTATAGTAAATTATTCAAAAAATAATTTTCTACTGTCGCAAATTTTAATTACGCCAGGGATTGCCTTTTCTATAGTAAATTATTCAAAAAATAATTTTCAACTGTCGCAAATTTCAAATCCGCCAGGGATTGCCTTTTCTATAGTAAATTATTCAAAAAATAATTTTTTACTATCGCAAGTTTTAATTGCGCCAGGGATTGCCTTTTCTACAGTAAATTTTTCAAAATATTAATTTTTTACTGTCGCAAATTTTAAATATCCCAGGGATTGCCTTTTCTATAGTAAATTATTCAAAAAATAATTTTCTACTGTCGCAAATTTTAATTGCGCCAGGGATTGCCTTTTCTATAGTAAATTATTCAAAAAATAATTTTTTACTGTCGCAAATTTTAAGTGCGCCAGGGATTGGCTTTTCTATAGTAAATTATTCAAAAAATAATTTTCAACTGTCGCAAATTTTAATTGCGCCAGGGATTGCCTTTTCTATAGTAAATTATTCAAAAAATAATTTTTTACTGTCGCAAATTTTAATTACGCCAGGGATTGCCTTTTCTATAGTAAATTATTCAAAAAATAATTTTCAACTGTCGCAAATTTCAAATCCGCCAGGGATTGCCTTTTCTATAGTAAATTATTCAAAAAATAATTTTTTACTATCGCAAGTTTTAATTGCGCCAGGGATTGCCTTTTCTACAGTAAATTTTTCAAAATATTAATTTTTTACTGTCGCAAATTTTAAATATCCCAGGGATTGCCTTTTCTATAGTAAATTATTCAAAAAATAATTTTCTACTGTCGCAAATTTTAATTACGCCAGGGATTGCCTTTTCTATAGTAAATTATTCAAAAAATAATTTTCTACTGTCGCAAATTTTAAATATCCCAGAGATTGCCTTTTGTATAGTAAATTTCTCACAAAATAATTTTTTACTGTCGCAAATTTTAAGTGCGCCAGGGATTGCCTTTTCTATAGTAAATTTTGCAAAAAATAATTTTTTACTGTCACAAATTTTAATTGCGCCAGGGATTGCCTTTTCTATAGTAAATTATTCAAAAAATAATTTTCTACTGTCGCAAATTTTAATTGCGCCAGGGATTGCCTTTTCTATAGTAAATTTTTCAAAAAATAATTTTTTACTGTCGCAAATTTTAATTACGCCAGGGATTGCCTTTTCTATAGTAAATTATTCAAAAAATAATTTTTTACTGTCGCAAATTTTAAATACGCCAGGGATTGCCTTTTCTATAGTAAATTATTCAAAAAATAATTTTCTACTGTCGCAAATTTTAAATACGCCAGGGATTGCCTTTTCTATAGTAAATTATTCAAAAAATAATTTTCTGCTGTCGCAAATTTTAAATATCCCAGGGATTGCCTTTTCTATAGTAAATTATTCAAAAAATAATTTTTTACCCTCGCAAATTTCAATTTCGCCAGGTAAATTTTTTACAAATTAATTTTTTACTGTCGCAAATTTTAAATACGCCAGGGATTGCCTTTTCTATAGTAAATTATTCAAAAAATAATTTTCTACTGTCGCAAATTTTAATTACGCCAGGGATTGCCTTTTCTATAGTAAATTATTCAAAGAATAATTTTCTACTGTCGCAAATTTCAAATCCGCCAGCGATTGCCTTTTCTATAGTAAATTATTCAAAAAATAATTTTCTACTGTCGCAAATTTTAATTACGCCAGGGATTGCCTTTTCTATAGTAAATTATTCAAAAAATAATTTTCTACTGTCGCAAATTTTAATTAGGCCAGGGATTGCCTTTTTTATAGTAAACTTTTCAAAAAATAATTTTCTACTGTCGCAAATTTTAATTACGCCAGGAATTGCCTTTTCTATAGTAAATTATTCAAAAAATAATTTTCTACTGTCGGAAATTTAAAATCCGCCAGGGATTGCCTTTTCTATAGTAAATTATTCAAAAAATAATTTTCTACTGTCGCAAATTTCAAATCCGCCAGGGATTGCCTTTTCAATAGTATATTATTCAAAAAATAATTTTCTACTGTCGCAAATTTTAATTACGCCAGGAATTGCCTTTTCTATAGTAAATTTCTCACAAAATAATTTTTTACTGTCGCAAATTTTAAGTGCGCCACGGATTGCCTTTTCTATAGTAAATTGTTCAAAAAATAATTTTTTACTGTCGCAAATTTTAATTGAGCCAGGGATTGCCTTTTCTATAGTAAATTATTCAAAAAATAATTTTCTACTGTCGCAAATTTTAATTGCGCCAGGGATTGCCTTTTCTACAGTAAATTTTTCAAAAAATAATTTTCTCCTGTCGCAAATTTTAATTGCGCCAGGGATTGCCTTTTATACAGTAAATTTTTCAAAAATTAATTTTTTACTGTCGCAAATTTTAAATACGCCAGGGATTGCCTTTTCTATAGTAAATTATTCAAAAAATAATTTTCTACTGTCGCAAATTTTAAATACGCCAGGGATTGCCTTTTCTATAGCAAATTATTCAAAAAATAATTTTCTACTGTCGCAAATTTTAAATATCCCAGGGATTGCCTTTTCTATAGTAAATTTCTCACAAAATAATTTTTTATTGTCGCAAATTTTAAGTGCGCCAGGGATTGCCTTTTCTATAGTAAATTTTGCAAAAAATAATTTTTTACTGTCGCAAATTTTAATTGCGCCAGGGATTGCCTTTTCTATAGTAAATTATTCAAAAAATAATTTTCTACTGTCGCAAATTTTAATTACGCCAGGGATTGCCTTTTCTACAGTAAATTTTTCAAAAAATAATTTTCTACTGTCGCAAATTTTAATTGGGCCAGGGATTGCCTTTTCTACAGCAAATTTTTCAAAAATTAATTTTTTACTGTCGCAAATTTTAAATACACCAGGGATTGCCTTTTCTATAGTAAATTATTCAAAAAATAATTTTCTACTGTCGCAAATTTTAAATACGCCAGGGATTGCCTTTTCTATAGTAAATTATTCAAAAAATAATTTTCTACTGTCGCAAATTTTAAATATCCCAGGGATTGCCTTTTCTATAGTAAATTATTCAAAAAATAATTTTTTACTGTCGCAAATTTTAAGTGCGCCAGGAATTGCCTTTTCTATAGTAAATTATTCAAAAAATAATTTTTTACTGTCGCAAATTTTAAGTGCGCCAGGGATTGCCTTTTCTATAGTAAATTATTCAAAAAATAATTTTTTACCCTCGCAAATTTCAATTTCGCCAGGTAAATTTTTCACAAATTAATTTTTTACTGTCGCAAATTTTAAATACGCCAGGGATTGCCTTTTCTATAGTAAATTATTCAAAAAATAATTTTCTACTGTCGCAAATTTTAATTACGCCAGGGATTGCCTTTTCTATAGTAAATTATTCAAAAAATAATTTTCTACTGTCGCAAATTTTAATTACGCCAGGGATTGCCTTTTTTATAGTAAACTTTTCAAAAAATAATTTTCTACTGTCGCAAATTTTAATTACGCCAGGGATTGCCTTTTCTATAGTAAATTATTCAAAAAATAATTTTTTACTGTCGCAAATTTCAAATCCGCCAGGGATTGCCTTTTCTATAGTAAATTATTCAAAAATAATTTTTTACTATCGCAAGTTTTAATTGCGCCAGGGATTGCCTTTTCTACAGAAAATTTTGCAAAAAATAATTTTTTACTGTCGCAAATTTTAATTGGGCCAAGGATTGCCTTTTCTATAGTAAACTTTTCAAAAAATAATTTTCTGCTGTCGCAAATTTTAATTACGCCTGGGATTGCCTCTTCTATAGTAAATTATTCAAAAAATAATTTTCTACTGTCGCAAATTTTAATTGCGCCAGGGATTGCCTTTTCTATAGTAAATTATTCAAAAAATAATTTTTTACTGTCGCAAATTTTAAATACGCCAGGGATTGCCTTTTCTATAATAAATTATTCAAAAAATAATTTTTTACTGTCGCAAATTTAAATTACGCCAGGGATTGCCTTTCCTATAGTAAATTATTCAAAAAATAATTTTCAACTGTCGCAAATTTTAATTACGCCAGGGATTGCCTTTTCTATATTAAATTATTCAAAAAATAATTTTTTACTGTCGCAAATTTTAATTGCGCCAGGGATTGCCTTTTCTATAGTAAATTATTCAAAAAATAATTTTTTACTATCGCAAATTTTAATTGCGCCAGGGATTGCCTTTTCTACAGTAAATTATTCAAAAAATATTTTTTTACTGTCGCAAATTTTAATTGCGCCAGGGATTGCCTTTTCTATAGTAAATTATTCAAAAAATAATTTTTTACTGTCGCAAATTTTAAATATTCCAGGGATTGCCTTTTCTATAGTAAATTATTCAAAAAATAATTTTTTACTGCCGCAAATTTTAAGTGCGCCAGGCATTGCCTTTTCTATAGTAAATTATTCAAAAAATAATTTTTTACTGTCGCAAATTTTAAATACGCCAGGGATTGCCTTTTCTATAGTAAATTATTCAAAAAATAATTTTTTACTGTCGCAAATTTTAATTACGCCAGGGATTGCCTTTTCTATAGTAAATTATTCAAAAAATAATTTTCAACTGTCGCAAATTTTAATTACGCCAGGGATTGCCTTTTCTATATTAAATTATTCAAAAAATAATTTTTTACTGTCGCAAATTTTAATTGCGCCAGGGATTGCCTTTTCTATAGTAAATTATTCAAAAAATAATTTTCAACTGTCGCAAATTTTAATTGCGCCAGGGATTGCCTTTTCTATAGTAAATTATTCAAAAAATAATTTTCAACTGTCGCAAATTTTAATTGCGCCAGGGATTGCCTTTTCTATAGTAAATTATTCAAAAAATAATTTTCTACTGCCGCAAATTTCAAATCCGCCAGGGATTGCCTTTTCTATAGTAAATTTTTCAAAAAATAATTTTTTACTGTCGCAAATTTTAAATACGCCAGGGATTGCCTTTTCTATAGTAAATTTTGCAAAAAAATAATTTTTTACTGTCGCAAATTTTAAATATCCCAGGGATTGCCTTTTCTATAGTAAATTATTCAAAAAATAATTTTCAACTGTCGCAAATTTTAATTACGCCAGGGATTGCCTTTTCTATAGTAAATTATTCAAAAAATAATTTTTTACTGTCGCAAATTTCAAATCCGCCAGGGATTGCCTTTTCTATAGTAAATTATTCAAAAAATAATTTTCAACTGTCGCAAATTTTAATTACGCCAGGGATTGCCTTTTCTATAGTAAATTATTCAAAAAATAATTTTATACTGTCGCAAATTTTAATTACGCCAGGGATTGCCATTTCTGTAGTAAATTATTCAAAAAATAATTTTCAAATGTCGCAAATTTTAAATCCGCCAGGGATTGCCTTTTCTATAGTAAATTATTCAAAAAATAATTTTCAACTGTCGCAAATTTTAATTACGCCAGGGATTGCCTTTTCTATAGTAAATTATTCAAAAAATAATTTTTTACTGTCGCAAATTTTAAAAATCCCAGGGA
This sequence comes from Dioctria linearis, assembly GCA_963930735.1. Lineage (NCBI taxonomy): Eukaryota > Metazoa > Arthropoda > Insecta > Diptera > Asilidae > Dioctria > Dioctria linearis. The sequence goes on along the minus strand of CAWVNZ010000884.1, from coordinate 76,154 downwards.
TTGCCTTTTCTATAGTAAATTATTCAAAAAATAATTTTTTACTGTCGCAAATTTTAAGTGCGCCAGGGATTGCCTTTTCTATAGTAAATTATTCAAAAAATAATTTTTTACTGTCGCAAATTTTAAATACGCCAGGGATTGCCTTTTCTATAGTAAATTATTCAAAAAATAATTTTTTACTGTCGCAAATTTTAATTACGCCAGGTATTGCCTTTTCTATAGTAAATTATTCAAAAAATAATTTTCAACTGTCGCAAATTTTAATTACGCCAGGGATTGCCTTTTCTATAGTAAATTATTCAAAAAATAATTTTTTACTGTCGCAATTTTAATTGCGCCAGGGATTGCCTTTTCTATAGTAAATTATTCAAAAAATAATTTTCAACTGTCGCCAATTTTAATTGCGCCAGGGATTGCCTTTTCTATAGTAAAATATTCAAAAAATAATTCTATACTGTCGCAAATTTTAATTACGCCAGGGATTGCCTTTTCTATAGTAAATTATTCAAAAAATAATTTTCTACTGTCGCAAATTGTAATTGCGCCAGGGATTGCCTTTTCTATAGTAAATTATTCAAAAAATAATTTTCTACTGTCGCAAATTTTAAATACGCCAGGGATTGCCTTTTCTATAGTAAATTTTGCAAAAAAATAATTTTTTACTGTCGCAAATTTTAAATATCCCAGGGATTGCCTTTTCTATAGTAAATTATTCAAAAAATAATTTTCAACTGTCGCAAATTTTAATTACGCCAGGGATTGCCTTTTCTATAGTAAATTATTCAAGAAATAATTTTCTACTGTCACAAATTTCAAATCCGCCAGGGATTGCCTTTTCTATAGTAAATTATTCAAAAAATAATTTTCAACTGTCGCAAATTTTAATTACGCCAGGGATTGCCTTTTCTATAGTAAATTATTCAAAAAATAATTTTATACTGTCGCAAATTTTAATTACGCCAGGGATTGCCTTTTCTATAGTAAATTATTCAAAAAATAATTTTCAAATGTCGCAAATTTTAAATCCGCCAGGGATTGCCTTTTCTATAGTAAATTATTCAAAAAATAATTTTCAACTGTCGCAAATTTTAATTACGCCAGGGATTGCCTTTTCTATAGTAAATTATTCAAAAAATAATTTTCAACTGTCACAAATTTTAATTACGCCAGGGATTGCCTTTTCTATAGTAAATTATTCAAAAAATAATTTCTTACTGTCGCAAATTGTAATTGCGCCAGGGATTGCCTTTTCTATAATAAATTATTCAAAAAATAATTTTTTACTGTCGCAAATTTTAATTACGCCAGGGATTGCCTTTTCTATAGTAAATTTTGCAAAAAAATAATTTTTTACTGTCGCAAATTTCAAATCCGCCAGGGATTGCCTTTTCTATAGTAAATTATTCAAAAAATAATTTTATACTGTCGCAAATTTTAATTACGCCAGGGATTGCCTTTTCTATAGTAAATTATTCAAAAAATAATTTTATACTGTCGCAAATTTTAAGTGCGCCAGGGATTGCCTGTTCTATAGTAAATTATTCAAAAAATAATTTTCTACTGTCGCAATTTTTAATTACGCCAGGGATTGCCTTTTCTATAGTAAATTTTTCAAAAAATAATTTCCTACTGTCGCAAATTTTAAATATCCCAGGGATTGCCTTTTCTATAGTAAATTATTCAAAAAATAATTTTTTACTGTCGCAAATTTTAAGTGCGCCAGGGATTGTATTTTCTATAGTAAATTATTCAAAAAATAATTTTTTACTGTCGCAAATTTTAAGTGCGCCAGGGATTGCCATTTCTATAGTAAATTATTCAAAAAATAATTTTTTACTCTCGCAAATTTCAATTTCGCCAGGTAAATTTTTCACAAATTAATTTTTTCTGTCGCAAATTTTAAATACGCCAGGGATTGCCTTTTCTATAGTAAATTATTCAAAAAATAATTTTCTACTGTCGCAAATTTTAATTACGCCAGGGATTGCCTTTTCTATAGTAAACTTTTCAAAAAATAATTTTCGACTGTCGCAAATTTTAATTACGCCAGGGATTGCCTTTTCTATAGTAAATTATTCAAAAAATAATTTTCTACTCTCGCAAATTTTAATTACGCCAGGGATTGCCTTTTCTATAGTAAATTATTCAAAAAATAATTTTCTACTGTCGCAAATTTTAATTACGCCAGGGATTGCCTTTTCTATAGTAAATTATTCAAAAAATAATTTTCTACTGTCGCAAATTTTAATTGCGCCAGGGATTGCCTTTTCTATAGTAAATTATTCAAAAAATAATTTTTTACTATCGCAAATTTTAATTGCGCCAGGGATTGCCTTTTCTATAGTAAATTATTCAAAAAATAATTTTCTACTGTCGCATATTTCAAATCCGCCAGGGATTGCCTTTTCTATAGTAAATTATTCAAAAAATTATTTTCAACTGTCGCAAATTTTAATTACTCCAGGGATTGCCTTTTCTATAGTTAATTATTCACAAAATAATTTTTTACTGTCGCAAATTTTAAGTGCGCCAGGGATTGCCTCTTCTATAGTAAATTATTCAAAAAATAATTTTTTACTATCGCAAGTTTTAATTGCGCCAGGGATTGCCTTTTCTACAGTAAATTTTTCAAAATATTAATTTTTTACTGTCGCAAATTTTAAATATCCCAGGGATTGCCATTTCTATAGTAAATTATTCAAAAAATAATTTTCTACTGTCGCAAATTTTAATTACGCCAGGGATTGCCTTTTCTATAGTAAATTATTCAAAAAATAATTTTCTACTGTCGCAAATTTTAAATATCCCAGAGATTGCCTTTTCTATAGTAAATTTCTCACAAAATAATTTTTTACTGTCGCAAATTTTAAGTGCGCCAGGGATTGCCTTTTCTATAGTAAATTTTGCAAAAAATAATTTTTTACTGTCGCAAATTTTAATTGCGCCAGGGATTGCCTTTTCTATAGTAAATTATTCAAAAAATAATTTTCTACTGTCGCAAATTTTAATTACGCCAGGGATTGCCTTTTCTACAGTAAATTTTTCAAAAAATAATTTTCTACTGTCGCAAATTTTAATTGCGCCAGGGATTGCCTTTTCTGCAGTAAATTTTTCAAAAATTAATTTTTTACTGTCGCAAATTTTAAATACGCCAGGGATTGCCTTTTCCATAGTAAATTATTCAAAAAATAATTTTCTACTGTCGCAAATTTTAAATACGCCAGGGATTGCCTTTTCTATAGTAAATTATTCAAAAAATAGTTTTCTACTGTCGCAAATTTTAAATATCCCAGGGTTTGCCTTTTCTATAGTAAATTATTCAAAAAATAATTTTTTACTGTCGCAAATTTTAAGTGCGCCAGGAATTGCCTTTTCTATAGTATATTATTCAAAAAATAATTTTTTACTGTCGCAAATTTTAAGTGCGCCAGGGATTGCCTTTTCTATAGTAAATTATTCAAAAAATAATTTTTTACTCTCGCAAATTTCAATTTCGCCAGGTAAATTTTTCAAAAATTAATTTTTTACTGTCGCAAATTTTAAATACGCCAGGGATTGCCTTTTCTATAGTAAATTTTTCACAAATTAATTTTTTACTGTCGCAAATTTTAAATACGCCAGGGATTGCCTTTTCTATAGTAAATTATTCAAAAAATAATTTTCTACTGTCGCAAATTTTAATTACGCCAGGGATTGCCTTTTCTATAGTAAATTATTCAAAAAATAATTTTTTACTGTCGCAAATTTTAATTACGCCAGGGATTGCCTTTTCTATAGTAAATTATTCAAAAAATAATTTTCAACTGTCGCAAATTTTAATTACGCCAGGGATTGCCTTTTCTATAGTAAATTATTCAAAAAATAATTTTTTACTGTCGCAATTTTAATTGCGCCAGGGATTGCCTTTTCTATAGTAAATTATTCAAAAAATAATTTTCAACTGTCGCAAATTTTAATTGCGCCAGGGATTGCCTTTTCTATAGCAAATTATTCAAAAAATAATTTTATACTGTCGCAAATTTTAATTACGCCAGGGATTGCCTTTTCTATAGTAAATTATTCAAAAAATAATTTTCTACTGTCGCAAATTGTAATTGCGCCAGGGATTGCCTTTTCTATAGTAAATTATTCAAAAAATAATTTTCTACTGTCGCAAATTTTAAATACGCCAGGGATTGCCTTTTCTATAGTAGATTTTGCAAAAAAATAATTTTTTACTGTCGGAAATTTTAAATATCCCAGGGATTGCCTTTTCTATAGTAAATTATTCAAAAAATAATTTTCAACTGTCGCAAATTTTAATTACGCCAGGGATTGCCTTTTCTATAGTAAATTATTCAAGAAATAATTTTCTACTGTCGCAAATTTCAAATCCGCCAGGGATTGCCTTTTCTATAGTAAATTATTCAAAAAATAATTTTCAACTGTCGCAAATTTTAATTACGCCAGGGATTGCCTTTTCTATAGTAAATTATTCAAAAAATAATTTTATACTGTCGCAAATTTTAATTACGCAAGGGATTGCCTTTTCTATAGTAAATTATTCAAAAAATAATTTTCAAATGTCGCAAATTTTAAATCCGCCAGGGATTGCCTTTTCTATAGTAAATTATTCAAAAAATAATTTTCAACTGTCGCAAATTTTAATTACGCCAGGGATTGCCTTTTCTATAGTAAATTATTCAAAAAATAATTTTCAACTGTCACAAATTTTAATTACGCCAGGGATTGCCTTTTCTATAGTAAATTATTCAAAAAATAATTTTTTACTGTCGCAAATTGTAATTGCGCCAGGGATTGCCTTTTCTATAATAAATTATTCAAAAAATAATTTTTTACTGTCGCAAATTTTAATTACGCCAGGGATTGCCTTTTCTATAGTAAATTTTGCAAAAAAATAATTTTTTACTGTCGCAAATTTCAAATCCGCCAGGGATTGCCTTTTCTATAGTAAATTATTCAAAAAATAATTTTATACTGTCGCAAATTTTAATTACGCCAGGGATTGCCTTTTCTATAGTAAATTATTCAAAAAATAATTTTATACTGTCGCAAATTTTAAGTGCGCCAGGGATTGCCTGTTCTATAGTAAATTATTCAAAAAATAATTTTCTACTGTCGCAAATTTTAATTACGCCAGGGATTGCCTTTTCTATAGTAAATTTTTCAAAAAATAATTTCCTACTGTCGCAAATTTTAAATATCCCAGGGATTGCCTTTTCTATAGTAAATTATTCAAAAAATAATTTTTTACTGTCGCAAATTTTAAGTGCGCCAGGGATTGTATTTTCTATAGTAAATTATTCAAAAAATAATTTTTTACTGTCGCAAATTTTAAGTGCGCCAGGGATTGCCATTTCTATAGTAAATTATTCAAAAAATAATTTTTTACTCTCGCAAATTTCAATTTCGCCAGGTAAATTTTTCACAAATTAATTTTTTCTGTCGCAAATTTTAAATACGCCAGGGATTGCCTTTTCTATAGTAAATTATTCAAAAAATAATTTTCTACTGTCGCAAATTTTAAATACGCCAGGGATTGCCTTTTCTATAGTAAATTATTCAAAAAATAATTTTCTACTGTCGCAAATTTTAATTACGCCAGGGATTGCCTTTTCTATAGTAAACTTTTCAAAAAATAATTTTCGACTGTCGCAAATTTTAATTACGCCAGGGATTGCCTTTTCTATAGTAAATTATTCAAAAAATAATTTTCTACTGTCGCAAATTTTAATTACGCCAGGGATTGCCTTTTCTATAGTAAATTATTCAAAAAATAATTTTCTACTGTCGCAAATTTTAATTGCGCCAGGGATTGCCTTTTCTATAGTAAATTATTCAAAAAATAATTTTTTACTATCGCAAATTTTAATTGCGCCAGGGATTGCCTTTTCTATAGTAAATTATTCAAAAAATAATTTTCTACTGTCGCATATTTCAAATCCGCCAGGGATTGCCTTTTCTATAGTAAATTATTCAAAAAATTATTTTCAACTGTCGCAAATTTTAATTACTGCAGGGATTGCCTTTTCTATAGTTAATTATTCAAAAAATAATTTTCTACTGTCGCAAATTTCAAATCCGCCAGGGTTTGCCTTTTCTATAGTAAATTATTCAAAAAATAATTTTCTACTGTCGCAAATTTTAATTACGCCAGGGATTGCCTTTTCTATAGTAAATTATTCAAAAAATAATTTTCTACTGTCGCAAATTTTAAGTGCGCCAGGGATTGCCTTTTCTATAGTAAATTATTCAAAAAATAATTTTTTACTGTCGCAAATTTTAATTGCGCCAGGGATTGCCTTTTCTATAGTAAATTATTCAAAAAATAATTTTCTACTGTCGCAAATTTTAATTGCGCCAGGGATTGCCTTTTCTACAGTAAATTTTTCAAAAAATAATTTTCTACTGTCGCAAATTTTAATTGCGCCAGGGATTGCCTTTTCTACAGTAAATTTTTCAAAAATTAATTTTTTACTGTCGCAAATTTTAAATACGCCAGGGATTGCCTTTTCTATAGTAAATTATTCAAAAAATAATTTTCTACTGTCGCAAATTTTAAATACGCCAGGGATTGCCTTTTCTATAGTAAATTATTCAAAAAATAATTTTCTACTGTCGCAAATTTTAAATATCCCAGGGATTGCCTTTTCTATAGTAAATTATTCAAAAAATAATTTTTTACTGTCGCAAATTTTAAGTGCGCCAGGGATTGCCTCTTCTATAGTAAATTATTCAAAAAATAATTTTTTACTGTCGCAAATTTTAAGTGCGCCAGGGATTGCCTTTTCTATAGTAAATTATTCAAAAAATAATTTTCAACTGTCGCAAATTTTAATTGCGCCAGGGATTGCCTTTTCTATAGTAAATTATTCAAAAAATAATTTTTTACTATCGCAAGTTTTAATTGCGCCAGGGATTGCCTTTTCTACAGTAAATTTTTCAAAATATTAATTTTATACTGTCGCAAATTTTAATTACGCCAGGGATTGCCTTTTCTATAGTAAATTATTCAAAAAATAATTTTCAAATGTCGCAAATTTTAAATCCGCCAGGGATTGCCTTTTCTATAGTAAATTATTCAAAAAATAATTTTCAACTGTCGCAAATTTTAATTACGCCAGGGATTGCCTTTTCTATAGTAAATTATTCAAAAAATAATTTTCAACTGTCACAAATTTTAATTACGCCAGGGATTGCCTTTTCTATAGTAAATTATTCAAAAAATAATTTTTTACTGTCGCAAATTGTAATTGCGCCAGGGATTGCCTTTTCTATAATAAATTATTCAAAAAATAATTTTTTACTGTCGCAAATTTTAATTACGCCAGGGATTGCCTTTTCTATAGTAAATTTTGCAAAAAAATAATTTTTTACTGTCGCAAATTTCAAATCCGCCAGGGATTGCCTTTTCTATAGTAAATTATTCAAAAAATAATTTTATACTGTCGCAAATTTTAATTACGCCAGGGATTGCCTTTTCTATAGTAAATTATTCAAAAAATCATTTTATACTGTCGCAAATTTTAAGTGCGCCAGGGATTGCCTGTTCTATAGTAAATTATTCAAAAAATAATTTTCTACTGTCGCAAATTTTAATTACGCCAGGGATTGCCTTTTCTATAGTAAATTTTTCAAAAAATAATTTCCTACTGTCGCAAATTTTAAATATCCCAGGGATTGCCTTTTCTATAGTAAATTATTCAAAAAATAATTTTTTACTGTCGCAAATTTTAAGTGCGCCAGGGATTGTATTTTCTATAGTAAATTATTCAAAAAATAATTTTTTACTGTCGCAAATTTTAAGTGCGCCAGGGATTGCCATTTCTATAGTAAATTATTCAAAAAATAATTTTTTACTCTCGCAAATTTCAATTTCGCCAGGTAAATTTTTCACAAATTAATTTTTTCTGTCGCAAATTTTAAATACGCCAGGGATTGCCTTTTCTATAGTAAATTATTCAAAAAATAATTTTCTACTGTCGCAAATTTTAAATACGCCAGGGATTGCCTTTTCTATAGTAAATTATTCAAAAAATAATTTTCTACTGTCGCAAATTTTAATTACGCCAGGGATTGCCTTTTCTATAGTAAACTTTTCAAAAAATAATTTTCGACTGTCGCAAATTTTAATTACGCCAGGGATTGCCTTTTCTATAGTAAATTATTCAAAAAATAATTTTCTACTGTCGCAAATTTTAATTACGCCAGGGATTGCCTTTTCTATAGTAAATTATTCAAAAAATAATTTTCTACTGTCGCAAATTTTAATTACGCCAGGGATTGCCTTTTCTATAGTAAATTATTCAAAAAATAATTTTCTACTGTCGCAAATTTTAATTGCGCCAGGGATTGCCTTTTCTATAGTAAATTATTCAAAAAATAATTTTTTACTATCGCAAATTTTAATTGCGCCAGGGATTGCCTTTTCTATAGTAAATTATTCAAAAAATAATTTTCTACTGTCGCATATTTCAAATCCGCCAGGGATTGCCTTTTCTATAGTAAATTATTCAAAAAATTATTTTCAACTGTCGCAAATTTTAATTACTGCAGGGATTGCCTTTTCTATAGTTAATTATTCAAAAAATAATTTTCTACTGTCGCAAATTTCAAATCCGCCAGGGTTTGCCTTTTCTATAGTAAATTATTCAAAAAATAATTTTCTACTGTCGCAAATTTTAACTACGCCAGGGATTGCCTTTTCTATAGTAAATTTCTCACAAAATAATTTTTTACTGTCGCAAATTTTAAGTGCGCCAGGGATTGCCTTTTCTATAGTAAATTATTCAAAAAATAATTTTTTACTGTCGCAAATTTTAATTGCTCCAGGGATTGCCTTTTCTATAGTAAATTATTCAAAAAATAATTTTCTACTGTGGCAAATTTTAATTGCGCCAGGGATTGCCTTTTCTACAGTAAATTTTTCAAAAAATAATTTTCTACTGTCGCAAATTTTAATTGCGCCAGGGATTGCCTTTTCTACAGTAAATTTTTCAAAAATTAATTTTTTACTGTCGCAAATTTTAAATACGCCAGGGATTGCCTTTTCTATAGTAAATTATTCAAAAAATAATTTTCTACTGTCGCAAATTTTAAATACGCCAGGGATTGCCTTTTCTATAGTAAATTATTCAAAAAATAATTTTCTACTGTCGCAAATTTTAAATATCCCAGGGATTGCCTTTTCTATAGTAAATTATTCAAAAAATAATTTTTTACTGTCGCAAATTTTAAGTGCGCCAGGGATTGCCTCTTCTATAGTAAATTATTCAAAAAATAATTTTTTACTGTCGCAAATTTTAAGTGCGCCAGGGATTGCCTTTTCTATAGTAAATTATTCAAAAAATAATTTTCAACTGTCGCAAATTTTAATTGCGCCAGGGATTGCCTTTTCTATAGTAAATTATTCAAAAAATAATTTTTTACTGTCGGAAATTTTAATTACGCCAGGGATTGCCTTTTCTATAGTAAATTATTCAAAAAATAATTTTCAACTGTCGCAAATTTCAAATCCGCCAGGGATTGCCTTTTCTATAGTAAATTATTCAAAAAATAATTTTTTACTATCGCAAGTTTTAATTGCGCCAGGGATTGCCTTTTCTACAGTAAATTTTTCAAAATATTAATTTTTTACTGTCGCAAATTTTAAATATCCCAGGGATTGCCATTTCTATAGTAAATTATTCAAAAAATAATTTTCTACTGTCGCAAATTTTAATTACGCCAGGGATTGCCTTTTCTATAGTAAATTATTCAAAAAATAATTTTCTACTGTCGCAAATTTTAAATATCCCAGAGATTGCCTTTTCTATAGTAAATTTCTCACAAAATAATTTTTTACTGTCGCAAATTTTAAGTGCGCCAGGGATTGCCTTTTCTATAGTAAATTTTGCAAAAAATAATTTTTTACTGTCGCAAATTTTAATTGCGCCAGGGATTGCCTTTTCTATAGTAAATTATTCAAAAAATAATTTTCTACTGTCGCAAATTTTAATTACGCCAGGAATTGCCTTTTCTACAGTAAATTTTTCAAAAAATAATTTTCTACTGTCGCAAATTTTAATTGCGCCAGGGATTGCCTTTTCTACAGTAAATTTTTCAAAAATTAATTTTTTACTGTCGCAAATTTTAAATACGCCAGGGATTGCCTTTTCTATAGTAAATTATTCAAAAAATAATTTTCTACTGTCGCAAATTTTAAATACGCCAGGGATTGCCTTTTCTATAGTAAATTATTCAAAAAATAGTTTTCTACTGTCGCAAATTTTAAATATCCCAGGGATTGCCTTTTCTATAGTAAATTATTCAAAAAATAATTTTTTACTGTCGCAAATTTTAAGTGCGCCAGGAATTGCCTTTTCTATAGTAAATTATTCAAAAAATAATTTTTTACTGTCGCAAATTTTAAGTGCGCCAGGGATTGCCTTTTCTATAGTAAATTATTCAAAAAATAATTTTTTACTCCCGCAAATTTCAATTTCGCCAGGTAAATTTTTCAAAAATTAATTTTTTACTGTCGCAAATTTTAAATACGCTAGGGATTGCCTTTTCTATAGTAAATTTTTCACAAATTAATTTTTTACTGTCGCAAATTTTAAATACGCCAGGGATTGCCTTTTCTATAGTAAATTATTCAAAAAATAATTTTCTACTGTCGCAAATTTTAATTACGCCAGGGATTGCCTTTTCTATAGTAAATTATTCAAAAAATTATTTTCAACTGTCGCAAATTTTAATTACTCCAGGGATTGCCTTTTCTATAGTAAATTATTCAAAAAATAATTTTCTACTGTCGCAAATTTCAAATCCGCCAGGGATTGCCTTTTCTATAGTAAATTATTCAAAAAATAATTTTCTACTGTCGCAAATTTTAATTACGCCAGGGATTGCCTTTTCTATAGTAAATTTCTCACAAAATAATTTTTTACTGTCGCAAATTTTAAGTGCGCCAGGGATTGCCTTTTCTATAGTAAATTATTCAAAAAATAATTTTTTACTGTCGCAAATTTTAATTGCGCCAGGGATTGCCTTTTCTATAGTAAATTATTCAAAAAATAATTTTCTACTGTCGCAAATTTTAATTGCGCCAGGGATTGCCTTTTCTACAGTAAATTTTTCAAAAAATAATTTTCTACTGTCGCAAATTTTAATTGCGCCAGGGATTGCCTTTTCTGCAGTAAATTTTTCAAAAATTTATTTTTTACTGTCGCAAATTTTAAATACGCCAGGGATTGCCTTTTCTATAGTAAATTATTCAAAAAATAATTTTCTACTGCCGCAAATTTTAAATACGCCAGGGATTGCCTTTTCTATAGTAAATTATTCAAAAAATAATTTTCTACTGTCGCAAATTTTAAATATCCCAGGGATTGCCTTTTCTATAGTAAATTATTCAAAAAATAATTTTTTACTGTCGCAAATTTTAAGTGCGCCAGGGATTGCCTCTTCTATAGTAAATTATTCAAAAAATAATTTTTTACTGTCGCAAATTTTAAGTGCGCCAAGAATTGTCTTTTCTATAGTAAATTATTCAAAAAATAATTTTCAACTGTCGCAAATTTTAATTGCGCCAGGGATTGGCTTTTCTATAGTAAATTATTCAAAAAATAATTTTTTACTGTCGCAAATTTTAATTACGCCAGGGATTGCCTTTTCTATAGTAAGTTACTCAAAAAATAATTTTCAACTGTCGCAAATTTCAAATCCGCCAGGGATTGCCTTTTCTATAGTAAATTATTCAAAAAATAATTTTTTACTATCGCAAGTTTTAATTGCGCCAGGGATTGCCTTTTCTACAGTAAATTTTTCAAAATATTAATTTTTTACTGTCGCAAATTTTAAATATCCCAGGGATTGCCTTTTCTATAGTAAATTATTCAAAAAATAATTTTCTACTGTCGCAAATTTTAATTACGCCAGGGATTGCCTTTTCTATAGTAAATTATTCAAAAAATAATTTTCTACTGTCGCAAATTTTAAATATCCCAGAGATTGCCTTTTCTATAGTAAATTTCTCACAAAATAATTTTTTACTGTCGCAAATTTTAAGTGCGCCAGGGATTGCCTTTTCTATAGTAAATTTTGCAAAAAATAATTTTTTACTGTCGCAAATTTTAATTGCGCCAGGGATTGCCTTTTCTATAGTAAATTATTCAAAAAATAATTTTCTACTGTCGCAACATTTTAATTGCGCCAGGGATTGCCTTTTCTACAGTAAATTTTTCAAAAAATAATTTTCTACTGTCGCAAATTTTAATTGCGCCAGGGATTGCCTTTTCTACAGTAAATTTTTCAAAAATTAATTTTTTACTGTCGCAAATTTTAAATACGCCAGGGATTGCCTTTTCTATAGTAAATTATTCAAAAAATAATTTTCTACTGTCGCAAATTTTAAATACGCCAGGGATTGCGTTTTCTATAGTAAATTATTCAAAAAATAGTTTTCTACTGTCGCAAATTTTAAATATCCCAGGGATTGCCTTTTCTATAGTAAATTATTCAAAAAATAATTTTTTACTGTCGCAAATTTTAAGTGCGCCAGGAATTGCCTTTTCTATAGTAAATTATTCAAAAAATAATTTTTTACTGTCGCATATTTTAAGTGCGCCAGGGATTGCCTTTTCTATAGTAAATTATTCAAAAAATAATTTTTTACTCTCGCAAATTTCAATTTCGGCAGGTAAATTTTTCACAAATTAATTTTTTACTGTCGCAAATTTTAAATACGCCAGGGATTGCCTTTTCTATAGTAAATTATTCAAAAAATAATTTTCTACTGTCGCAAATTTTAATTACGCCAGGGATTGCCTTTTCTATAGTAAATTATTCAAAAAATAATTTTCTACTGTCGCAAATTTTAATTAGGCCAGGGATTGCCTTTTCTATAGTAAACTTTTCAAAAAATAATTTTCTACTGTCGCAAATCTTAATTCCGCCAGGAATTGCCTTTTCTATAGTAAATTATTCAAAAAATAATTTTCTACTGTCGCAAATTTAAAATCCGCCAGGGATTGCCTTTTCTATAGTAAATTATTCAAAAAATAATTTTCTACTTTCGCAAATTTCAAATCCGCCAGGGATTGCCTTTTCTATAGTAAATTATTCAAAAAATAATTTTCTACTGTCGCAAATTTTAATTACGCCAGGGATTGCCTTTTCTATAGTAAATTTCTCACAAAATAATTTTTTACTGTCGCAAATTTTAAGTGCGCCAGGGATTGCCTTTTCTATAGTAAATTATTCAAAAAATAATTTTTTACTGTCGCAAATTTTAATTGCGCCAGGGATTGCCTTTTCTATAGTAAATTATTCAAAAAATAATTTTCTACTATCGCAAATTTTAATTGCGCCAGGGATTGCCTTTTCTACAGTAAATTTTTCAAAAAATAATTTTCTCCTGTCGCAAATTTTAATTGCGCCAGGGATTGCCTTTTCTACAGTAAATTTTTCAAAAATTAATTTTTTACTGTCGCAAATTTTAAATACGCCAGGGATTGCCCTTTCTATAGTAAATTATTCAAAAAATAATTTTCTACTGTCGCAAATTTTAAATACGCCAGGGATTGCCTTTTCTATAGTAAATTATTCAAAAAATAATTTTCTACTGTCGCAAATTTTAAATATCCCAGGGATTGCCTTTTCTATAGTAAATTATTCAAAAAATAATTTTTTACTGTCGCAAATTTTAAGTGCGCCAGGGATTGCCTTTTCTATAGTAAATTGTTCAAAAAATAATTTTTTACTGTCGCAAGTTTTAAGTGCGCCAGGGTTGGCCTTTTCTATAGTAAATTATTCAAAAAATAATTTCCAACTGTCGCAAATTTTAATTGCGCCAGGGATTGCCTTTTCTATAGTAAATTATTCAAAAAATAATTTTTTACTGTCGCAAATTTTAATTACGCCAAGGATTGCCTTTTCTATAGTAAATTATTCAAAAAATAATTTTCAACTGTCGCAAATTTCAAATCCGCCAGGTATTGCCTTTTCTATAGTAAATTATTCAAAAAATAATTTTTTATTATCGCAAGTTTTAATTGCGCCAGGGATTGCATTTTCTACAGTAAATTTTTCAAAATATTAATTTTTTACTGTCGCAAATTTTAAATATCCCAGGGATTGCCTTTTCTATAGTAAATTATTCAAAAAATAATTTTATACTCTCGCAAATTTTAAATATCCCAGGGATTGCCTTTTCTATAGTAAATTTCTCACAAAATAATTTTTTACTGTCGCAAATTTTAAGTGCGCCAGGGATTGCCTTTTCTATAGTAAATTTTGCAAAAAATAATTTTTTACTGTCGCAAATTTTAATTGCGCCCGGGATTGCCTTTTCTACAGTAAATTTTTCAAAAAATAATTTTCTACTGTCGCAAATTTTAATTGCGCCATGGATTGCCTTTTCTACAGTAAATTTTTCAAAAAATAATTTTCTCCTGTCGCAAATTTTAATTGCGCCAGGGATTGCTTTTCTACAGTAAATTTTTCAAAAATTAATTTTTTACTGTCGCAAATTTTAAATACGCCAGGGATTGCCTTTTCTATAGTAAATTATTCAAAAAATAATTTTCTACTGTCGCAAATTTCAAATCCGCCAGGGATTGCCGTTTCTATAGTAAATTATTCAAAAAATAATTTTCTACTGTCGCAAATTTTAATTGCGCCAGGGATTGCCTTTTCTACAGTAAATTTTTCAAAAATTAATTTTTTACTGTCGCAAATTTTAATTGCGCCTGGGATTGCCTTTTCTACAGTAAATTTTTCAAAAAATAATTTTCTCCTGTCGCAAATTTTAATTGCGCCAGGGATTGCCTTTTCTACAGTAAATTTTTCAAAAATTAATTTTTTACTGTCGCAAATTTTAAATACGCCAGGGATTGTCTTTTCTATAGTAAATTATTCAAAAAATAATTTTCTACTGTCGCAAATTTTAAATACGCCAGGGATTGCCTTTTCTATAGTAAATTATTCAAAAAATAATTTTCTACTGTCGCAAATTTTAATTACGTCAGGGATTGCCTTTTCTATAGTAAATTTCTCACAAAATAATTTTTTACTGTCGCAAATTTTAAGTGCGCCAGGGATTGCCTTTTCTATAGTAAATTATTCAAAAAATAATTTTTTACTGTCGCAAATTTTAATTGCGCCAGGGATTGCCTTTTCTATAGTAAATTATTCAAAAAATAATTTTCTACTGTCGCAAATTTTAATTGCGCCAGGGATTGCCTTTTCTACAGTAAATTTTTGCAAAAACTAATTTTCAATTGTCGCAAATTTTAATTGCGCCAGGGATTGCCTTTTCTACAGTAAATTTTTCAAAAATTAATTTTTTACTGTCGCAAATTTTAAATACGCCAGGGATTGCCTTTTCTATAGTAAATTATTCAAAAAATAATTTTCTACTGTCGCAAATTTTAAATACGCCAGGGATTGCCTTTTCTATAGTAAATTATTCAAAAAATAATTTTCTACTGTCGCAAATTTTAAATATCCCAGGGATTGCCTTTTCTATAGTAAATTATTCAAAAATAATTTTTTACTGTCGCAAATTTTAAGTGCGCCAGGTATTGCCTTTTCTATAGTAAATTATTCAAAAAATAATTTTTTACTGTCGCAAATTTTAAGTGCGCCAGGGATTGCCTTTTCTATAGTAAATTATTCAAAAAATAATTTTCAACTGTCGCAAATTTTAATTGCGCCAGGGATTGCCTTTTCTATAGTAAATTATTCAAAAAATAATTTTTTACTGTCGCAAATTTTAATTACGCCAGGGATTGCCTTTTCTATAGTAAATTATTCAAAAAATAATTTTCAACTGTCGCAAATTTCAAATCCGCCAGGGATTGCCTTTTCTATAGTAAATAATTCAAAAAAATAATTTTTTACTATCGCAAGTTTTAATTGCGCCAGGGATTGCCTTTTCTACAGTAACTTTTTCAAAATATTAATTTTTTACTGTCGCAAATTTTAAATATCCCAGGGATTGCCTTTTCTATAGTAAATTATTCAAAAAATAATTTTCTACTGTCGCAAATTTTAATTACGCCAGGGATTGCCTTTTCTATAGTAAATTATTCAAAAAATAATTTTCTACTGTCGCAAATTTTAAATATCCCAGAGATTGCCTTTTCTATAGTAAATTTCTCACAAAATAATTTTTTACTGTCGCAAATTTTAAGTGCGCCAGGGATTGCCTTTTCTATAGTAAATTTTGCAAAAAATAATTTTTTACTGTCACAAATTTTAATTGCGCCAGGGATTGCCTTTTCTATAGTAAATTATTCAAAAAATAATTTTCTACTGTCGCAAATTTTAATTACGCCAGGGATTGCCTTTTCTACAGTAAATTTTTTCAAAAAATAATTTTCTACTGTCGCAAATTTTAATTGCGCCAGGGATTGCCTTTTCTACAGTAAATTTTTCAAAAATTAATTTTTTACTGTCGCAAATTTTAAATACGCCCGGGATTGCCTTTTCTATAGTAAATTATTCAAAAAATAATTTTCTACTGTCGCAAATTTTAAATACGCCAGGGATTGCCTTTTCTATAGTAAATTATTCAAAAAATAATTTTCTGCTGTCGCAAATTTTAAATATCCCAGGGATTGCCTTTTCTATAGTAAATTATTCAAAAAATAATTTTTTACTGTCGCAAATTTTAAGTGCGCCAGGAATTGCCTTTTCTATAGTAAATTATTCAAAAAATAATTTTTTACTGTCGCAAATTTTAAGTGCGCCAGGGATTGCCTTTTCTATAGTAAATTATTCAAAAAATAATTTTTTACTCTCGCAAATTTCAATTTCGCCAGGTAAATTTTTTACAAATTAATTTTTTACTGTCGCAAATTTTAAATACGCCAGGGATTGCCTTTTCTATAGTAAATTATTCAAAAAATAATTTTCTACTGTCGCAAATTTTAATTACGCCAGGGATTGGCTTTTCTATAGTAAATTATTCAAAAAATAATTTTCTACTGTCGCAAATTTTAATTAGGCCAGGGATTGCCTTTTCTATAGTAAACTTTTCAAAAAATAATTTTCTACTGTCGCAAATTTTAATTACGCCAGGAATTGCCTTTTCTATAGTAAATTATTCAAAAAATAATTTTCTACTGTCGGAAATTTAAAATCCGCCAGGGATTGCCTTTTCTATAGTAAATTATTCAAAAAATAATTTTCTACTGTCGCAAATTTCAAATCCGCCAGGGATTGCCTTTTCAATAGTATATTATTCAAAAAATAATTTTCTACTGTCGCAAATTTTAATTACGCCAGGAATTGCCTTTTCTATAGTAAATTTCTCACAAAATAATTTTTTACTGTCGCAAATTTTAAGTGCGCCAGGGATTGCCTTTTCTATAGTAAATTGTTCAAAAAATAATTTTTTACTGTCGCAAATTTTAATTGAGCCAGGGATTGCCATTTCTATAGTAAATTGTTCAAAAAATAATTTTCTACTGTCGCAAATTTTAATTGCGCCAGGGATTGCCTTTTCTACAGTAAATTTTTCAAAAAATAATTTTCTCCTGTCGCAAATTTTAATTGCGCCAGGGATTGCCTTTTCTACAGTAAATTTTTCAAAAATTAATTTTTTACTGTCGCAAATTTTAAATACGCCAGGGATTGCCTTTTCTATAGTAAATTATTCAAAAAATAATTTTCTACTGTCGCAAATTTTAAATACGCCAGGGATTGCCTTTTCTATAGTAAATTATTCAAAAAATAATTTTCTGCTGTCGCAAATTTTAAATATCCCAAGGATTGCCTTTTCTATAGTAAATTATTCAAAAAATAATTTTTTACTGTCGCAAATTTTAAGTGCGCCAGGAATTGCCTTTTCTATAGTAAATTATTCAAAAAATAATTTTTTACTGTCGCAAATTTTAAGTGCGCCAGGGATTGCCTTTTCTATAGTAAATTATTCAAAAAATAATTTTTTACTCTCGCAAATTTCAATTTCGCCAGGTAAATTTTTTACAAATTAATTTTTTACTGTCGCAAATTTTAAATACGCCAGGGATTGCCTTTTCTATAGTAAATTATTCAAAAAATAATTTTCTACTGTCGCAAATTTTAATTACGCCAGGGATTGCCTTTTCTATAGTAAATTATTCAAAAAATAATTTTCTACTGTCGCAAATTTTAATTAGGCCAGGGATTGCCTTTTCTATAGTAAACTTTTCAAAAAATAATTTTCTACTGTCGCAAATTTTAATTACGCCAGGTATTGCCTTTTCTATAGTAAATTATTCAAAAAATAATTTTCTACTGTCGGAAATTTAAAATCCGCCAGGGATTGCCTTTTCTATAGTAAATTATTCAAAAAATAATTTTCTACTGTCGCAAATTTCAAATCCGCCAGGGATTGCCTTTTCAATAGTATATTATTCAAAAAATAATTTTCTACTGTCGCAAATTTTAATTACGCCAGGAATTGCCTTTTCTATAGTAAATTTCTCACAAAATAATTTTTTACTGTCGCAAATTTTAAGTGCGCCAGGGATTGCCTTTTCTATAGTAAATTGTTCAAAAAATAATTTTTTACTGTCGCAAATTTTAATTGAGCCAGGGATTGCCTTTTCTATAGTAAATTATTCAAAAAATAATTTTCTACTGTCGCAAATTTTAATTGCGCCAGGGATTGCCTTTTCTACAGTAAATTTTTCAAAAAATAATTTTCTCCTGTCGCAAATTTTAATTGCGCCAGGGATTGCCTTTTCTACAGTAAATTTTTCAAAAATTAATTTTTTACTGTCGGAAATTTTAAATACGCCAGGGATTGCCTTTTCTATAGTAAATTATTCAAAAAATAATTTTCTACTGTCGCAAATTTTAAATACGCCAGGGATTGCCTTTTCTATAGCAAATTATTCAAAAAATAATTTTCTACTGTCGCAAATTTTAAATATCCCAGGGATTGCCTTTTCTATAGTAAATTATTCAAAAAATAATTTTTTACTGTCGCAAATTTTAAGTGCGCCAGGGATTGCCTTTTCTATAGTAAATTATTCAAAAAATAATTTTTTACTGTCGCAAATTTTAAGTGCGCCAGGGATTGCCTTTTCTATAGTAAATTATTCAAAAAATAATTTTCAACTGTCGCAAATTTTAAGTGCGCCAGGGATTGCGTTTTCTATAGTAAATTATTCAAAAAATAATTTTTTACTGTCGCAAATTTTAATTACGCCAAGGATTGCCTTTTCTATAGTAAATTATTCAAAAAATAATTTTCAACTGTCGCAAATTTCAAATCCGCCAGGTATTGCCTTTTCTATAGTAAATTATTCAAAAAATTATTTTTTACTATCGCAAGTTTTAATTGCGCCAGGGATTGCCTTTTCTACAGTAAATTTTTCAAAATATTAATTTTTTACTGTCACAAATTTTAAATATCCCAGGGATTGCCTTTTCTATAGTAAATTATTCAAAAAATAATTTTATACTGTCGCAAATTTTAATTACGCCAGGGATTGCCTTTTCTACAGTAAATTTTTCAAAAAATAATTTTCTACTGTCGAAAATTTTAATTGGGCCAGGGATTGCCTTTTCTACAGTAAATTTTTCAAAAATTAATTTTTTACTGTCGCAAATTTTAAATACGCCAGGGATTGCCTTTTCTATAGTAAATTATTCAAAAAATAATTTTCTACTGTCGCAAATTTTAAATACGCCAGGGATTGCCTTTTCTATAGTAAATTATTCAAAAAATAATTTTCTACTGTCGCAAATTTTAAATATCCCAGGGATTGCCTTTTCTATAGTAAATTATTCAAAAAATAATTTTTTACTGTCGCAAATTTTAAGTGCGCCAGGAATTGCCTTTTCTATAGTAAATTATTCAAAAAATAATTTTTTACTGTCGCAAATTTTAAGTGCGCCAGGGATTGCGTTTTCTATAGTAAATTATTCAAAAAATAATTTTTTACTGTCGCAAATTTTAATTACGCCAAGGATTGCCTTTTCTATAGTAAATTATTCAAAAAATAATTTTCAACTGTCGCAAATTTCAAATCCGCCAGGTATTGCCTTTTCTATAGTAAATTATTCAAAAAATTATTTTTTACTATCGCAAGTTTTAATTGCGCCAGGGATTGCCTTTTCTACAGTAAATTTTTCAAAATATTAATTTTTTACTGTCACAAATTTTAAATATCCCAGGGATTGCCTTTTCTATAGTAAATTATTCAAAAAATAATTTTATACTGTCGCAAATTTTAATTACGCCAGGGATTGCCTTTTCTATAGTAAATTATTCAAAAAATTATTTTCTACTCTCGCAAATTTAAATATCCCAGGGATTGCCTTTTCTATAGTAAATTTCTCACAAATAATTTTTTACTGTCGCAAATTTTAAGTGCGCCAGGGATTGCCTTTTCTATAGTAAATTTTGCAAAAAATAATTTTTTACTGTCGCAAATTTTAATTGCGCCAGGGATTGCCTTTTCTATAGTAAATTATTCAAAAAATAATTTTCTACTGTCGCAAATTTTAATTACGCCAGGGATTGCCTTTTCTACAGTAAATTTTTCAAAAAATAATTTTCTACTGTCGCAAATTTTAATTGGGCCAGGGATTGCCTTTTCTACAGTAAATTTTTCAAAAATTAATTTTTTACTGTCGCAAATTTTAAATACGCCAGGGATTGCCTTTTCTATAGTAAATTATTCAAAAAATAATTTTCTACTGTCGCAAATTTTAAATACGCCAGGGATTGCCTTTTCTATAGTAAATTATTCAAAAAATAATTTTCTACTGTCGCAAATTTTAAATATCCCAGGGATTGCCTTTTCTATAGTAAATTATTCAAAAAATAATTTTTTACTGTCGCAAATTTTAAGTGCGCCAGGAATTGCCTTTTCTATAGTAAATTATTCAAAAAATAATTTTTACTGTCGCAAATTTTAAGTGCGCCAGGGATTGCCTTTTCTATAGTAAATTATTCAAAAAATAATTTTTTACCCTCGCAAATTTCAATTTCGCCAGGTAAATTTTTCACAAATTAATTTTTTACTGTCGCAAATTTTAAATACGCCAGGGATTGCCTTTTCTATAGTAAATTATTCAAAAAATAATTTTCTACTGTCGCAAATTTTAATTACGACAGGGATTGCCTTTTCTATAGTAAATTATTCAAAAAATAATTTTCTACTGTCGCAAATTTTAATTACGCCAGGGATTGCCTTTTTTTATAGTAAACTTTTCAAAAAATAATTTTCTACTGTCGCAAATTTTAATTACGCCTGGGATTGCCTTTTCTATAGTAAATTATTCAAAAAATAATTTTTTACTGTCGCAAATTTCAAATCCGCCAGGTATTGCCTTTTCTATAGTAAATTATTCAAAAATAATTTTTTACTATCGCAAGTTTTAATTGCGCCAGGGATTGCCTTTTCTACAGAAAATTTTGCAAAAAATAATTTTTTACTGTCGCAAATTTTAATTGCGCCAGGGATTGCCTTTTCTATAGTAAACTTTTCAAAAAATAATTTTCTGCTGTCGCAAATTTTAATTACGCCTGGGATTGCCTATTCTATAGTAAATTATTCAAAAAATAATTTTCTACTGTCGCAAATTTTAATTGCGGCAGGGATTGCCTTTTCTATAGTAAATTATTCAAAAAATAATTCTTTACTGTCGCAAATTTTAAATACGCCAGGGATTGCCTTTTCTATAGTAAATTATTCAAAAAATAATTTTTTACTGTCGCAAATTTTAATTACGCCAGGGATTGCCTTTTCTATAGAAAATTATTCAAAAAATAATTTTCAACTGTCGCAAATTTTAATTACGCCAGGGATTGCCTTTTCTATATTAAATTATTCAAAAAATAATTTTTTACTGTCGCAAATTTTAATTGCGCCAGGGATTGCCTTTTCTATAGTAGATTATTCAAAAAATAATTTTTTACTATCGCAAATTTTAATTGCGCCAGGGATTGCCTTTTCTACAGTAAATTATTCAAAAAATAATTTTTTACTGTCGCAAATTTTAATTGCGCCAGGGATTGCTTTTTCTATAGTAAATTATTCAAAAAATAATTTTTTACTGTCGCAAATTTTAAATATTCCAGGGATTGCCTTTTCTATAGTAAATTATTCAAAAAATAATTTTTTACTGTCGCAAATTTTAAGTGCGCCAGGCATTGCCTTTTCTATAGTAAATTATTCAAAAAATAATTTTTTACTGTCGCAAATTTTAAATACGCCAGGGATTGCCTTTTCTATAGTAAATTATTCAAAAAATAATTTTTTACTGTCGCAAATTTTAATTACGCCAGGGATTGCCTTTTCTATAGTAAATTATTCAAAAAATAATTTTCAACTGTCGCAAATTTTAATTACGCCAGGGATTGCCTTTTCTATATTAAATTATTCAAAAAATAATTTTTTACTGTCGCAAATTTTAATTGCGCCAGGGATTGCCTTTTCTATAGTAAATTATTCAAAAAATAATTTTCAACTGTCGCAAATTTTAATTGCGCCAGGGATTGCCTTTTCTATAGTAAATTATTCAAAAAATAATTTTCAACTGTCGCAAATTTTAATTGCGCCAGGGATTGCCTTTTCTATAGTAAATTATTCAAAAAATAATTTTCTACTGCCGCAAATTTCAAATCCGCCAGGGATTGCCTTTTCTATAGTAAATTTTTCAAAAAATAATTTTTTACTGTCGCAAATTTTAAATACGCCAGGGATTGCCTTTTCTGTAGTAAATTATTCAAAAAATAATTTTCAACTGTCGCAAATTTTAATTACGCCAGGGATTGCCTTTTCTATAGTAAATTATTCAAAAAATAATTTTCTACTGTCGCAAATTTCAAATCCGCCAGGGATTGCCTTTTCTATAGTAAATTATTCAAAAAATAATTTTCAACTGTCGCAAATTTTAATTACGCCAGGGATTGCCTTTTCTATAGTAAATTATTCAAAAAACAATTTTATACTGTCGCAAATTTTAATTACGCCAGGGATTGCCATTTCTGTAGTAAATTATTCAAAAAATAATTTTCAAATGTCGCAAATTTTAAATCCGCCAGGGATTGCCTTTTCTATAGTAAATTATTCAAAAAATAATTTTCAACTGTCGCAAATTTTAATTACGCCAGGGATTGCCTTTTCTATAGTAAATTATTCAAAAAATAATTTTCAACTGTAGCAAATTTTAATTACGCCAGGGATTGCCTTTTCTATAGTAAATTATTCAAAAAATAATTTTTTACTGTCGCAAATTGTAATTGCGCCAGGTATTGCCTTTTCTATAGTAAATTATTCAAAAAATAATTTTCTACTGTCGCAAATTTTAATTACGCCAGGGATTGCCTTTTCTATAGTAAATTTTGCAAAAAATAATTTTTTACTGTCGCAAATTTCAAATCCGCCAGGGATTGCCTTTTCTATAGTAAATTATTCAAAAAATAATTTTATACTGTCGCAAATTTTAATTACGCCAGGGAACGCCTTTTCTATAGTAAATTATTCAAAAAATAATTTTATACTGTCGCAAATTTTAAGTGCGCCAGGGATTGCCTTTTCTATAGTAAATTATTCAAAAAATAATTTTCTACTGTCGCAAATTTTAATTACGCCAGGGATTGCCTTTTCTATAGTAAATTTTTCAAAAAATAATTTTCTACTGTCGCAAATTTTAAATATCCCAGGGATTGCCTTTTCTATAGTAAATTATTCAAAAAATAATTTTTTACTGTCGCAAATTTTAAATATCCCAGGGATTGCCTTTTCTATAGTAAATTATTCAAAAAATAATTTTTTACTGTCGCAAATTTTAAGTGCGCCAGGGATTGCCTTTTCTATAGTAAATTATTCAAAAAATAATTTTTTACTCTCGCAAATTTCAATTTCGCCAGGTAAATTTTTCACAAATTAATTTTTTACTGTCGCAAATTTTAAATACGCCAGGGATTGCCTTTTCTATAGTAAATTATTCAAAAAATAATTTTCTACTCTCGCAAATTTTAAATATCCCAGGGATTGCCTTTTCTAAAGTAAATTATTCAAAAAATAATTTTATACTGTCGCAAATTTTAAGTGCGCCAGGGATTGCCTTTTCTATAGTAAATTATTCAAAAAATAATTTTAGACTGTCGCAAATTTTAAATACGCCAGGGATTGCCTTTTCTATAGTAAATTATTCAAAAAATAATTTTCTACTGTCGCAAATTTTAAATATCCCAGGGATTGCCTTTTCTATAGTAAATTATTCAAAAAATAATTTTTTACTGTCGCAAATTTTAATTACGCCAGGGATTGCCTTTTCTATAGTAAATTATTCAAAAAATAATTTTCAACTGTCGCAAATTTTAATTACGCCAGGGATTGCCTTTTCTATAGTAAATTATTCAAAAAATAATTTTTTACTGTCGCAATTTTAATTGCGCCAGGGATTGCCTTTTCTATAGTAAATTATTCAAAAAATAATTTTCAACTGTCGCAAATTTTAATTGCGCCAGGGATTGCCTTTTCTATAGTAAATTATTCAAAAAATAATTTTCTACTCTCGCAAATTTTAAATATCCCAGGCATTGCCTTTTCTATAGTAAATTATTCAAAAAATAATTTTTTACTGTCGCAAATTTTAAGTGCGCCAGGGATTGCCTTTTCTATAGTAAATTATTCAAAAAATAATTTTTTACTCTCGCAAATTTCAATTTCGCCAGGTAAATTTTTCACAAATTAATTTTTTACTGTCGCAAATTTTAAATACGCCAGGGATTGCCTTTTCTATAGTAAATTATTCAAAAATAATTTTCTACTCTCGCAAATTTTAAATATCCCAGGGATTGCCTTTTCTATAGTAAATTATTCAAAAAATAATTTTTTACTGTCGCAAATTTTAATTACGCCAGGGATTGCCTTTTCTATAGTAAATTATTCAAAAAATAATTTTCAACTGTCGCAAATTATAATTACGCCAGGGATTGCCTTTTCTATAGTAAATTATTCAAAAAATAATTTTTTACTGTCGCAATTTTAATTGCGCCAGGGATTGCCTTTTCTATAGTAAATTATTCAAAAAATAATTTTCAACTGTCGCAAATTTTAATTGCGCCAGGGATTGCCTTTTCTATAGTAAATTATTCAAAAAATAATTTTATACTGTCGCAAATTTTAATTACGCCAGGGATTGCCTTTTCTATAGTAAATTATTCAAAAAATAATTTTCTACTGTCGCAAATTGTAATTGCGCCAGGGATATTGTCTTTTCTATAGTAAATTATTCAAAAAATAATTTTATACGGTCGCAAATTTTAATTACGCCAGGGATTGCCTTTTCTATAGTAAATTATTCAAAAAATAATATTCAACTGTCGCAAATTTTAAATGCGCCATGGATTTGTTTTCTATAGTAAATTATTCAAAAAATAATTTTCAACTGTCGCAAATTTTAATTGCGCCAGGGATTGCCTTTTCTATAGTAAATTATTCAAAAAATAATATTCAACTGTCGCAAATTTTAATTGCGCCAGGGATTGCCTTTTCTATAGTAAATTATTCAAAAAATAATTTTCAACTGTCGCAAATTTTAATTACGCCAGGGATTGCCTTTTCTATAGTAAATTATTCAAAAAATAATTTTCAACTGTCGCAAATTTTAATTACGCCAGGGATTGCCTTTTCTATAGTAAATTATTCAAAAAATAATTTTCGACTGTCGCAAATTTCAAATCCGCCAGGGATTGCCTTTTCTTTAGTAAATTATTCAAAAAATTATTTTCAACTGTCGCAAATTTTAATTACGCCAGGGATTGCCTTTTCTATAGTAAATTATTCAAAAAATAATTTTCTACTGTCGCAAATTTCAAATCCGCCAGTGATTGCCTTTTCTATAGTAAATTATTCAAAAAATAATTTTCAACTGTCGCAAATTTTAATTACGCCAGGGATTGCCTTTTCTATAGTAAATTATTCAAAAAATAATTTTATACTGTCGCAAATTTTAAGTACGCCAGGGATTGGCTTTTCTATAGTAAATTATTCAAAAAATAATTTTCTACTGTCGCAAATTTTAACTAAGCCAGGGATTGCCTTTTCTATAGTAAATTATTCAAAAAATAATTTTCTACTGTCGCAAATTTTAATTACGCCAGGGATTGCCTTTTCTATAGTAAACTTTTCAAAAAATAATTTTCTACTGTCGCAAATTTTAATTACGCCAGGGATCGCCTTTTCTATAGTAAATTATTCAAAAAAATAATTTTTTACTGTCGCAAATTTTAAATATCCCAGGGATTGCCTTTTCTATAGTAAATTATTCAAAAAATAATTTTCAACTGTCGCAAATTTTAATTACGCCAGGGATTGCCTTTTCTATAGTAAATTATTCAAGAAATAATTTTCTACTGTCGCAAATTTCAAATCCGCCAGGGATTGCCTTTTCTATAGTAAATTATTCAAAAAATAATTTTCAACTGTCGCAAATTTTAATTACGCCAGGGATTGCCTTTTCTATAGAAAATTATTCAAAAAATAATTTTATACTGTCGCAAATTTTAATTACGCCAGGGATTGCCTTTTCAATAGTAAATTATTCAAAAAATAATTTTCAAATGTCGCAAATTTTAAATCCGCCAGGGATTGCCTTTTCTATAGTAAATTATTCAAAAAATAATTTTCAACTGTCGCAAATTTTAATTACGCCAGGGATTGCCTTTTCTATAGTAAATTATTCAAAAAATAATTTTCAACTGTCACAAATTTTAATTACGCCAGGGATTGCCTTTTCTATAGTAAATTATTCAAAAAATAATTTTTTACTGTCGCAAATTGTAATTGCGCCAGGGATTGCCTTTTCTATAATAAATTATTCAAAAAATAATTTTTTACTGTCGCAAATTTTAATTACGCCAGGGATTGCCTTTTCTATAGTAAATTTTGCAAAAAAATAATTTTTTACTGTCGCAAATTTCAAATCCGCCAGGGATTGCCTTTTCTATAGTAAATTATTCAAAAAATAATTTTATACTGTCGCAAATTCTAATTACGCCAGGGATTGCCTTTTCTATAGTAAATTATTCAAAAAATAATTTTATACTGTCGCAAATTTTAAGTGCGCCAGGGATTGCCTGTTCTATAGTAAATTATTCAAAAAATAATTTTCTACTGTCGCAAATTTTAATTACGCCAGGGATTGCCTTTTCTATAGTAAATTTTTCAAAAAATAATTTCCTACTGTCGCAAATTTTAAATATCCCAGGGATTGCCTTTTCTATAGTAAATTATTCAAAAAATAATTTTTTACTGTCGCAAATTTTAAGTGCGCCAGGGATTGTATTTTCTATAGTAAATTATTCAAAAAATAATTTTTTACTGTCGCAAATTTTAAGTGCGCCAGGGATTGCCATTTCTATAGTAAATTATTCAAAAAATAATTTTTTACTCTCGCAAATTTCAATTTCGCCAGGTAAATTTTTCACAAATTAATTTTTTCTGTCGCAAATTTTAAATACGCCAGGGATTGCCTTTTCTATAGTAAATTATTCAAAAAATAATTTTCTACTGTCGCAAATTTTAAATACGCCAGGGATTGCCTTTTCTATAGTAAATTATTCAAAAAATAATTTTCTACTGTCGCAAATTTTAATTACGCCAGGGATTGCCTTTTCTATAGTAAACTTTTCAAAAAATAATTTTCGACTGTCGCAAATTTTAATTACGCCAGGGATTGCCTTTTCTATAGTAAATTATTCACAAAATAATTTTCTACTGTCGCAAATTTTAAATACGCCAGGGATTGCCTTTTCTATAGTAAATTATTCAAAAAATAATTTTTTACTGTCGCAAATTTTAAGTGCGCCAGGAATTGCCTTTTCTATAGTAAATTATTCAAAAAATAATTTTTTACTGTCGCAAATTTTAAGTGCGCCAGGGATTGCCTTTTCTATAGTAAATTATTCAAAAAATAATTTTTTACCCTCGCAAATTTCAATTTCGCCAGGTAAATTTTTCACAAATTAATTTTTTACTGTCGCCAATTTTAAATACGCCAGGGATTGCCTTTTCTATAGTAAATTATTCAAAAAATAATTTTCTACTGTCGCAAATTTTAATTACGACAGGGGTTGCCTTTTCTATAGTAAATTATTCAAAAAATAATTTTCTACTGTCGCAAATTTTAATTACGCCAGGGATTGCCTTTTTTATAGTAAACTTTTCAAAAAATAATTTTCTACTGTCGCAAATTTTAATTACGCCTGGGATTGCCTTTTCTATAGTAAATTATTCAAAAAATAATTTTTTACTGTCGCAAATTTCAAATCCGCCAGGGATTGCCTTTTCTATAGTAAATTATTCAAAAATAATTTTTTACTATCGCAAGTTTTAATTGCGCCAGGGATTGCCTTTTCTACAGAAAATTTTCCAAAAAATAATTTTTTACTGTCGCAAATTTTAATTGCGCCAGGGATTGCCTTTTCTATAGTAAACTTTTCAAAAAATAATTTTCTGCTGTCGCAAATTTTAATTACGCCTGGGATTGCCTTTTCTATAGTAAATTATTCAAAAAATAATTTTCTACTGTCGCAAATTTTAATTACGCCAGGGATTGCTTTTTCTATAGTAAATTATTCAAAAAATAATTTTTTACTGTCGCAAATTTTAAATACGCCAGGGATTGCCTTTTCTATAGTAAATTATTCAAAAAATAATTTTTTACTGTCGCAAATTTTAATTACGCCAGGGATTGCCTTTTCTATAGTAAATTATTCAAAAAATAATTTTCAACTGTCGCAAATTTTAATTACGCCAGGGATTGCCTTTTCTATATTAAATTATTCAAAAAATAATTTTTTACTGTCGCAAATTTTAATTGCGCCAGGGATTGCCTTTTCTATAGTAGATTATTCAAAAAATAATTTTTTACTATCGCAAATTTTAATTGCGCCAGGGATTGCCTTTTCTACAGTAAATTATTCAAAAAATAATTTTTTACTGTCGCAAATTTTAATTGCGCCAGGGATTGCCTTTTCTATAGTAAATTATTCAAAAAATAGTTTTTTACTGTCGCAAATTTTAAATATTCCAGGGATTGCCTTTTCTATAGTAAATTATTCAAAAAATAACTTTTTACTGTCGCAAATTTTAAGTGCGCCAGGCATTGCCTTTTCTATAGTAAATTATTCAAAAAATAATTTTTTACTGTCGCAAATTTTAAATACGCCAGGGATTGCCTTTTCTATAGTAAATTATTCAAAAAATAATTTTTTACTGTCGCAAATTTTAATTACGCCAGGGATTGCCTTTTCTATAGTAAATTATTCAAAAAATAATTTTCAACTGTCGCAAATTTTAATTACGCCAGGGATTGCCTTTTCTATATTAAATTATTCAAAAAATAATTTTTTACTGTCGCAAATTTTAATTGCGCCAGGGATTGCCTTTTCTATAGTAAATTATTCAAAAAATAATTTTCAACTGTCGCAAATTTTAATTGCGCCAGGGATTGCCTTTTCTATAGTAAATTATTCAAAAAATAATTTTCAACTGTCGCAAATTTTAATTGCGCCAGGGATTGCCTTTTCTATAGTAAATTATTCAAAAAATAATTTTCTACTGCCGCAAATTTCAAATCCGCAAGGGATTGCCTTTTCTATAGTAAATTTTTCAAAAAATAATTTTTTACTGTCGCAAATTTTAAATACGCCAGGGATTGCCTTTTCTGTAGTAAATTATTCAAAAAATAATTTTCAACTGTCGCAAATTTTAATTACGACAGGGATTGCCTTTTCTATAGTAAATTATTCAAAAAATAATTTTCTACTGTCGCAAATTTCAAATCCGCCAGGGATTGCCTTTTCTATAGTAAATTATTCAAAAAATAATTTTCAACTGTCGCAAATTTTAATTACGCCAGGGATTGCCTTTTCTATAGTAAATTATTCAAAAAACAATTTTATACTGTCGCAAATTTTAATTACGCCAGGGATTGCCATTTCTGTAGTAAATTATTCAAAAAATAATTTTCAAATGTCGCAAATTTTAAATCCGCCAGGGATTGCCTTTTCTATAGTAAATTATTCAAAAAATAATTTTCAACTGTCGCAAATTTTAATTACGCCAGGGATTGCCTTTTCTATAGTAAATTATTCAAAAAATAATTTTCAACTGTAGCAAATTTTAATTACGCCAGGGATTGCCTTTTCTATAGTAAATTATTCAAAAAATAATTTTTTACTGTCGCAAATTGTAATTGCGCCAGGTATTGCCTTTTCTATAGTAAATTATTCAAAAAATAATTTTCTACTGTCGCAAATTTTAATTACGCGAGGGATTGCCTTTTCTATAGTAAATTTTGCAAAAAAATAATTTTTTACTGTCGCAAATTTCAAATCCGCCAGGGATTGCCTTTTCTATAGTAAATTATTCAAAAAATAATTTTATACTGTCGCAAATTTTAATTACGCCAGGGAACGCCTTTTCTATAGTAAATTATTCAAAAAATAATTTTATACTGTCGCAAATTTTAAGTGCGCCAGGGATTGCCTTTTCTATAGTAAATTATTCAAAAAATAATTTTCTACTGTCGCAAATTTTAATTACGCCAGGGATTGCCTTTT
Source organism: Dioctria linearis (assembly GCA_963930735.1). NCBI lineage: Eukaryota > Metazoa > Arthropoda > Insecta > Diptera > Asilidae > Dioctria > Dioctria linearis. The sequence goes on along the minus strand of CAWVNZ010000884.1, from coordinate 45,586 downwards.
CTATAGTAAATTTTTCAAAAAATAATTTTCTACTGTCGCAAATTTTAAATATCCCAGGGATTGCCTTTTCTATAGTAAATTATTCAAAAAATAATTTTTTACTGTCGCAAATTTTAAATATCCCAGGGATTGCCTTTTCTATAGTAAATTATTCAAAAAATAATTTTTTACTGTCGCAAATTTTAAGTGCGCCAGGGATTGCCTTTTCTATAGTAAATTATTCAAAAAATAATTTTTTACTCTCGCAAAATTCAATTTCGCCAGGTAAATTTTTCACAAATTAATTTTTTACTGTCGCAAATTTTAAATACGCCAGGGATTGCCTTTTCTATAGTAAATTATTCAAAAAATAATTTTCTACTCTCGCAAATTTTAAATATCCCAGGGATTGCCTTTTCTATAGTAAATTATTCAAAAAATAATTTTATACTGTCGCAAATTTTAAGTGCGCCAGGGATTGCCTTTTCTATAGTAAATTATTCAAAAAATAATTTTATACTGTCGCAAATTTTAAATACGCCAGGGATTGCCTTTTCTATAGTAAATTATTCAAAAAATAATTTTTTACTGTCGCAAATTTTAATTACGCCAGGGATTGCCTTTTCTACAGTAAATTATTCAAAAAATAATTTTCAACTGTCGCAAATTTTAATTACGCCAGGGATTGCCTTTTCTATAGTAAATTATTCAAAAAATAATTTTTTACTGTCGCAATTTTAATTGCGCCAGGGATTGCCTTTTCTATAGTAAATTATTCAAAAAATAATTTTCAACTGTCGCAAATTTTAATTGCGCCAGGGATTGCCTTTTCTATAGTAAATTATTCAAAAAATAATTTTATACTGTCGCAAATTTTAATTACGCCAGGGATTGCCTTTTCTATAGTAAATTATTCAAAAAATAATTTTCTACTGTCGCAAATTGTAATTGCGCCAGGGATTGCCTTTTCTATAGTAAATTATTCAAAAAATAATTTTCTACTGTCGCAAATTTTAAATACGCCAGGGATTGCCTTTTCTATAGTAAATTTTGCAAAAAAATAATTTTTTACTGTCGCAAATTTTAAATATCCCAGGGATTGCCTTTTCTATAGTAAATTATTCAAAAAATAATTTTCAACTGTCGCAAATTTTAATTACGCCAGGGATTGCCTTTTCTATAGTAAATTATTCAAGAAATAATTTTCTACTGTCGCAAATTTCAAATCCGCCAGGGATTGCCTTTTCTATAGTAAATTATTCAAAAAATAATTTTCAACTGTCGCAAATTTTAATTACGCCAGGGATTGCCTTTTCTATAGAAAATTATTCAAAAAATAATTTTATACTGTCGCAAATTTTAATTACGCCAGGGATTGCCTTTTCTATAGTAAATTATTCAAAAAATAATTTTCAAATGTCGCAAATTTTAAATCCGCCAGGGATTGCCTTTTCTATAGTAAATTATTCAAAAAATAATTTTCAACTGTCGCAAATTTTAATTACGCCAGGGATTGCCTTTTCTATAGTAAATTATTCAAAAAATAATTTTCAACTGTCACAAATTTTAATTACGCCAGGGATTGCCTTTTCTATAGTAAATTATTCAAAAAATAATTTTTTACTGTCGCAAATTGTAATTGCGCCAGGGATTGCCTTTTCTATAATAAATTATTCAAAAAATAATTTTTTACTGTCGCAAATTTTAATTACGCCAGGGATTGCCTTTTCTATAGTAAATTTTGCAAAAAAAATAATTTTTTACTGTCGCAAATTTCAAATCCGCCAGGGATTGCCTTTTCTATAGTAAATTATTCAAAAAATAATTTTATACTGTCGCAAATTCTAATTACGCCAGGGATTGCCTTTTCTATAGTAAATTATTCAAAAAATAATTTTATACTGTCGCAAATTTTAAGTGCGCCAGGGATTGCCTGTTCTATAGTAAATTATTCAAAAAATAATTTTCTACTGTCGCAAATTTTAATTACGCCAGGGATTGCCTTTTCTATAGTAAATTTTTCAAAAAATAATTTCCTACTGTAGCAAATTTTAAATATCCCAGGGATTGCCTTTTCTATAGTAAATTATTCAAAAAATAATTTTTTACTGTCGCAAATTTTAAGTGCGTCAGGGATTGTATTTTCTATAGTAAATTATTCAAAAAATAATTTTTTACTGTCGCAAATTTTAAGTGCGCCAGGGATTGCCATTTCTATAGTAAATTATTCAAAAAATAATTTTTTACTCTCGCAAATTTCAATTTCGCCAGGTAAATTTTTCACAAATTAATTTTTTCTGTCGCAAATTTTAAATACGCCAGGGATTGCCTTTTCTATAGTAAATTATTCAAAAAATAATTTTCTACTGTCGCAAATTTTAAATACGCCAGGGATTGCCTTTTCTATAGTAAATTAATCAAAAAATAATTTTCTACTGTCGCAAATTTTAATTACGCCAGGGATTGCCTTTTCTATAGTAAACTTTTCAAAAAATAATTTTCGACTGTCGCAAATTTTAATTACGCCAGGGATTGCCTTTTCTATAGTAAATTATTCAAAAAATAATTTTCTACTGTCGCAAATTTTAAATACGCCAGGGATTGCCTTTTCTATGGTAAATTATTCAAAAAATAATTTTCTACTGTCGCAAATTTTAATTTCGCCAGGGATTGCCTTTTCTATAGTAAACTTTTCAAAAAATAATTTCCTACTGTCGCAAATTTTAATTACGCCAGGGATTGCCTTTTCTATAGTAAATTATTCAAAAAATAATTTTCTACTGTCGCAAATTTTAATTGCGCCAGGGATTACCTTTTCTATAGTAAATTATTCAAAAAATAATTTTTTACTATCGCAAATTTTAATTGCGCCAGGGATTGCCTTTTTCTACAGTAAATTATTCAAAAAATAAGTTTTTTTACTGTCGCAAATTTTAATTGCGCCAGGGATTGCCTTTTCTATAGTAAATTATTCAAAAAAATAATTTTTTACTGTCGCAAATTTTAAATATCCCAGGGATTGCCTTTCTTATAGTAAATTATTCAAAAAATAATTTTTTACTGTCGCAAATTTTAAGTGCGCCAGGGATTGCCTTTTCTATAGTAAATTATTCAATAAATAATTTCTTACTGTCGCAAATTTCAAATCCGCCAGGGATTGTCTTTTCTATAGTAAATTATTCAAAAAATAATTTTATACGGTCGCAAATTTTAATTACGCCAGGGATTTGCCTTTTCTATAGTAAATTATTCAAAAAAATAATATTCAACTGTCGCAAATTTTAAAATGCGCCATGGATTTGTTTTCTATAGTAAATTATTCAAAAAAATAATTTTCAAACTGTCGCAAATTTTAATTGCGCCAGGGATTGCCTTTTCTATAGTAAATTATTCAAAAAAATAATATTCAACTGTCCGCAAATTTTAATTGCGCCAGGGATTTGCCTTTTTCTATAGTAAATTATTCAAAAAATAATTTTCAACTGTCGCAAATTTTAATTACGCCAGGGATTGCCTTTTCTATAGTAAATTATTCAAAAAATAATTTTCAACTGTCGCAAATTTTAATTAACGCCAGGGATTGCCTTTTCTATAGTAAATTATTCAAAAAATAATTTTTCGACTGTCGCAAATTTCAAATCCGCCAGGGATTGCCTTTTTCTTTAGTAAATTATTCAAAAAATTATTTTTCATCTGTCGCAAATTTTAATTACGCCAGGGATTGCCTTTTCTATAGTAAATTATTCAAAAAATAATTTTCTCTACTGTCGCAAATTTCAAATCCGCCAGTGATTGCCTTTTCTATAGTAAATTATTCAAAAAAATAATTTTCAAACTGTCGCAAATTTTAATTACGCCAGGGATTGCCTTTTCTATAGTAAATTATTCAAAAAAATAATTTTATACTGTCGCAAATTTTAAGTACGCCAGGGATTGGCTTTTCTATAGTAAATTATTCAAAAAATAATTTTCTACTGTCGCAAATTTTAACTAAGCCAGGGATTGCCTTTTCTATAGTAAATTTATTCAAAAAAATAATTTTCTACTGTCGCAAATTTTAATTACGCCAGGGATTGCCTTTTCTATAGTAAACTTTTCAAAAAATAATTTTCTACTGTCGCAAATTTTTAATTACGCCAGGGATCGCCTTTTCTATAGTAAATTATTCAAAAAATAATTTTTTTACTGTCGCAAATTTTAATTACGCCAGGGATTTGCCTTTTCTATAGTAAATTATTCAAAAAATAATTTTTTACTGTCGCAAATTGTAATTGCGCCAGGGTATTGCCTTTTCTATAGTAAATTATTCAAAAAAATAATTTTCTACTGTCGCAAATTTTAATTACGCGAGGGATTGCCTTTTCTATAGTAAATTTTGCAAAAAAAATAATTTTTTACTGTCGCAAAATTTCAAATCCGCCAGGGATTGCCTTTTTCTATAGTAAATTATTCAAAAATAATTTTATACTGTCGCAAATTTTAATTTACGCCAGGGAACCGCCTTTTCTATAGTAAAATTATTCAAAAAATAATTTTTATACTGTCGCAAATTTTAAGTGCGCCAGGGATTGCCTTTTCTATAGTAAATTATTCAAAAAATAATTTTCTAACTGTCGCAAATTTCAAATCCGCCAGTGATTGCCTTTTCTATAGTAAATTATTCAAAAAATAATTTTCAACTGTCGCAAATTTTAATTACGCCAGGGATTGCCTTTTCTATAGTAAATTATTCAAAAAAATAATTTTATACTGTCGCAAATTTTAAGTACGCCAGGGATTGGCTTTTCTATAGTAAATTATTCAAAAAATAATTTTTCTACTGTCGCAAATTTTAACTAAGCCAGGGATTGCCTTTTCTATAGTAAATTATTCAAAAAATAATTTTCTCCTACTGTCGCAAATTTTAATTACGCCAGGGATTGCCTTTTTCTATAGTAAACTTTTCAAAAAATAATTTTCTACTGTCGCAAATTTTAATTACGCCAGGGATCGCCTTTTCTATAGTAAATTATTCAAAAAATAATTTTTTTTACTGTCGCAAATTTTAATTACGCCAGGGATTGCCTTTTTCTATAGTAAATTATTCAAAAAAATAATTTTTTACTGTCGCAAATTGTAATTGCGCCAGGTATTTGCCTTTTCTATAGTAAATTATTCAAAAAAAATAATTTTCTACTGTCGCAAATTTTAATTACGCGAGGGATTGCCTTTTCTATAGTAAATTTTGCAAAAAAATTAATTTTTTACTGTCGCAAATTTCAAATCCGCCAGGGATTGCCTTTTCTATAGTAAATTATTCAAAAAATAATTTTATACTGTCGCAAATTTTAATTACGCCAGGGAACGCCTTTTCTATAGTAAATTATTCAAAAAATAATTTTATAACTGTCGCAAATTTTAAGTGCGCCAGGGATTGCCTTTTCTATAGTAAATTATTCAAAAAATAATTTTCTACTGTCGCAAATTTTTAATTACGCCAGGGATTGCCTTTTCTATAGTAAATTTTTTCAAAAAAATAATTTTCTACTGTCGCAAATTTTAAATATCCCAGGGATTGCCTTTTCTATAGTAAATTATTCAAAAAATAATTTTTTTACTGTCGCAAATTTTTAAATATCCCAGGGATTGCCTTTTCTATAGTAAATTATTCAAAAAAATAATTTTTTTACTGTCGCAAATTTTAAGTGCGCCAGGGGATTGCCTTTTCTATAGTAAATTATTCAAAAAATAATTTTTTACTCTCGCAAAATTCAATTTCGCCAGGTAAATTTTTCACAAATTAATTTTTTACTGTCGCAAATTTTAAATACGCCAGGGATTGCCTTTTCTATAGTAAATTATTCAAAAATAATTTTCTACTCTCGCAAATTTTAAATATCCCAGGGATTGCCTTTTCTATAGTAAATTATTCAAAAAATAATTTTATACTGTCGCAAATTTTAAGTGCGCCAGGGATTGCCTTTTCTATAGTAAATTATTCAAAAAATAATTTTATACTGTCGCAAATTTTAAATACGCCAGGGATTGCCTTTTCTATAGTAAATTATTCAAAAAATAATTTTTTACTGTCGCAAATTTTAATTACGCCAGGGATTGCCTTTTCTACAGTAAATTATTCAAAAAATAATTTTCAACTGTCGCAAATTTTAATTACGCCAGGGATTGCCTTTTCTATAGTAAATTATTCAAAAAATAATTTTTTACTGTCGCAATTTTAATTGCGCCAGGGATTGCCTTTTCTATAGTAAATTATTCAAAAAATAATTTTCAACTGTCGCAAATTTTAATTGCGCCAGGGATTGCCTTTTCTATAGTAAATTATTCAAAAAATAATTTTATACTGTCGCAAATTTTAATTACGCCAGGGATTGCCTTTTCTATAGTAAATTATTCAAAAAATAATTTTCTACTGTCGCAAATTGTAATTGCGCCAGGGATTGCCTTTTCTATAGTAAATTATTCAAAAAATAATTTTCTACTGTCGCAAATTTTAAATACGCCAGGGATTGCCTTTTCTATAGTAAATTTTGCAAAAAAATAATTTTTTACTGTCGCAAATTTTAAATATCCCAGGGATTGCCTTTTCTATAGTAAATTATTCAAAAAATAATTTTCAACTGTCGCAAATTTTAATTACGCCAGGGATTGCCTTTTCTATAGTAAATTATTCAAGAAATAATTTTCTACTGTCGCAAATTTCAAATCCGCCAGGGATTGCCTTTTCTATAGTAAATTACTCAAAAAATAATTTTCAACTGTCGCAAATTTTAATTACGCCAGGGATTGCCTTTTCTATAGAAAATTATTCAAAAAATAATTTTATACTGTCGCAAATTTTAATTACGCCAGGGATTGCCTTTTCTATAGTAAATTATTCAAAAAATAATTTTCAAATGTCGCAAATTTTAAATCCGCCAGGGATTGCCTTTTCTATAGTAAATTATTCAAAAAATAATTTTCAACTGTCGCAAATTTTAATTACGCCAGGGATTGCCTTTTCTATAGTAAATTATTCAAAAAATAATTTTCAACTGTCACAAATTTTAATTACGCCAGGGATTGCCTTTTCTATAGTAAATTATTCAAAAAATAATTTTTTACTGTCGCAAATTGTAATTGCGCCAGGGATTGCCTTTTCTATAATAAATTATTCAAAAAATAATTTTTTACTGTCGCAAATTTTAATTACGCCAGGGATTGCCTTTTCTATAGTAAATTTTGCAAAAAAATAATTTTTTACTGTCGCAAATTTCAAATCCGCCAGGGATTGCCTTTTCTATAGTAAATTATTCAAAAAATAATTTTATACTGTCGCAAATTCTAATTACGCCAGGGATTGCCTTTTCTATAGTAAATTATTCAAAAAATAATTTTATACTGTCGCAAATTTTAAGTGCGCCAGGGATTGCCTGTTCTATAGTAAATTATTCAAAAAATAATTTTCTACTGTCGCAAATTTTAATTACGCCAGGGATTGCCTTTTCTATAGTAAATTTTTCAAAAAATAATTTCCTACTGTAGCAAATTTTAAATATCCCAGGGATTGCCTTTTCTATAGTAAATTATTCAAAAAATAATTTTTTACTGTCGCAAATTTTAAGTGCGTCAGGGATTGTATTTTCTATAGTAAATTATTCAAAAAATAATTTTTTACTGTCGCAAATTTTAAGTGCGCCAGGGATTGCCATTTCTATAGTAAATTATTCAAAAAATAATTTTTTACTCTCGCAAATTTCAATTTCGCCAGGTAAATTTTTCACAAATTAATTTTTTCTGTCGCAAATTTTAAATACGCCAGGGATTGCCTTTTCTATAGTAAATTATTCAAAAAATAATTTTCTACTGTCGCAAATTTTAAATACGCCAGGGATTGCCTTTTCTATAGTAAATTAATCAAAAAATAATTTTCTACTGTCGCAAATTTTAATTACGCCAGGGATTGCCTTTTCTATAGTAAACTTTTCAAAAAATAATTTTCGACTGTCGCAAATTTTAATTACGCCAGGGATTGCCTTTTCTATAGTAAATTATTCAAAAAATAATTTTCTACTGTCGCAAATTTTAAATACGCCAGGGATTGCCTTTTCTATGGTAAATTATTCAAAAAATAATTTTCTACTGTCGCAAATTTTAATTTCGCCAGGGATTGCCTTTTCTATAGTAAACTTTTCAAAAAATAATTTCCTACTGTCGCAAGTTTTAATTACGCCAGGGATTGCCTTTTCTATAGTAAATTATTCAAAAAATAATTTTCTACTGTCGCAAATTTTAATTGCGCCAGGGATTACCTTTTCTATAGTAAATTATTCAAAAAATAATTTTTTACTATCGCAAATTTTAATTGCGCCAGGGATTGCCTTTTCTACAGTAAATTATTCAAAAAATAAGTTTTTACTGTCGCAAATTTTAATTGCGCCAGGGATTGCCTTTTCTATAGTAAATTATTCAAAAAATAATTTTTTACTGTCGCAAATTTTAAATATCCCAGGGATTGCCTTTTCTATAGTAAATTATTCAAAAAATAATTTTTTACTGTCGCAAATTTTAAGTGCGCCAGGGATTGCCTTTTCTATAGTAAATTATTCAATAAATAATTTCTTACTGTCGCAAATTTCAAATCCGCCAGGGATTGTCTTTTCTATAGTAAATTATTCAAAAAATAATTTTATACGGTCGCAAATTTTAATTACGCCAGGGATTGCCTTTTCTATAGTAAATTATTCAAAAAATAATATTCAACTGTCGCAAATTTTAAATGCGCCATGGATTTGTTTTCTATAGTAAATTATTCAAAAAATAATTTTCAACTGTCGCAAATTTTAATTGCGCCAGGGATTGCCTTTTCTATAGTAAATTATTCAAAAAATAATATTCAACTGTCGCAAATTTTAATTGCGCCAGGGATTGCCTTTTCTATAGTAAATTATTCAAAAAATAATTTTCAACTGTCGCAAATTTTAATTACGCCAGGGATTGCCTTTTCTATAGTAAATTATTCAAAAAATAATTTTCAACTGTCGCAAATTTTAATTACGCCAGGGATTGCCTTTTCTATAGTAAATTATTCAAAAAATAATTTTCGACTGTCGCAAATTTCAAATCCGCCAGGGATTGCCTTTTCTTTAGTAAATTATTCAAAAAATTATTTTCAACTGTCGCAAATTTTAATTACGCCAGGGATTGCCTTTTCTATAGTAAATTATTCAAAAAATAATTTTCTACTGTCGCAAATTTCAAATCCGCCAGTGATTGCCTTTTCTATAGTAAATTATTCAAAAAATAATTTTCAACTGTCGCAAATTTTAATTACGCCAGGGATTGCCTTTTCTATAGTAAATTATTCAAAAAATAATTTTATACTGTCGCAAATTTTAAGTACGCCAGGGATTGGCTTTTCTATAGTAAATTATTCAAAAAATAATTTTCTACTGTCGCAAATTTTAACTAAGCCAGGGATTGCCTTTTCTATAGTAAATTATTCAAAAAATAATTTTCTACTGTCGCAAATTTTAATTACGCCAGGGATTGCCTTTTCTATAGTAAACTTTTCAAAAAATAATTTTCTACTGTCGCAAATTTTAATTACGCCAGGGATCGCCTTTTCTATAGTAAATTATTCAAAAAATAATTTTTTACTGTCGCAAATTTGCAATCCGCCAGGGATTGCCTTTTCTATAGTAAATTATTCAAAAAATAATTTTTTACTATCGCAAGTTTTAATTGCGCCAGTGATTGCCTTTTCTACAGTAAATTTTGCAAAAAATAATTTTTTACTGTCGCAAATTTTAATTGCGCCAGGGATTGCCTTTTCTATAGTAAACTTTTCAAAAAATAATTTTCTACTTTCGCAAATTTTAATTACGCCAGGGATTGCCTTTTCTATAGTAAATTATTCAAAAAATAATTTTCTACTGTCGCAAATTTTAATTACGCCAGGGATTGACTTTTCTATAGTAAATTATTCAAAAAATAATTTTCTACTGTCGCAAATTTTAATTATGCCAGGGATTGCCTTTTCTATAGTAAACTTTTCAAAAAATAATTTTCTACTGTCGCAAATTTTAATTACGCCAGGGATTGCCTTTTCTGCAGTAAATTTTTCAAAATATTAATTTTTTACTGTCGCAAATTTTAAATATCCCAGGGATTGCCTTTTCTATAGTAAATTATTCAAAAAATAATTTTATACTGTCGCAAATTTCAAATCCGCCAGGGATTGTCTTTTCTATAGTAAATTATTCAAAAAATAATTTTTTACTATCGCAAGTTTTAATTGCGCCAGGGGTTGCCTTTTCTACAGTAAATTTTGCAAAAAATAATTTTTTACTGTCGCAAATTTTAATTGCGCCAGGGATTGCCTTTTCTATAGTAAATTATTCAAAAAATAATTTTTTACTGTCGCAAATTTTAAGTGCGCCAGGGATTGCCTTTTCTATAGTAAATTATTCAAAAAATAATTTTTTACTGTGGCAAATTTTAAGTGCGCCAGGGATTGCCTTTTCTATAGTAAATTTTGCAAAGAATAATTTTCAACTGTCGCAAATTTTAATTACGCCAGGAATTGCCTTTTCAATAGTAAACTTTTCAAAAAATAATTTTCTACTGTCGCAAATTTTAATTACGCCAGGGATTGTCTTTTCTATAGTAAATTATTCAAAAAATAATTTTCAACTGTTGCAAATTTTAATTGCGCCAGGGATTGCCTTTTCTATAGTAAATTATTCAAAAAATAATTTTCAACTTGCGCAAATTTTAATTGCGCCAGGGATTGCCTTTTCTATAGTAAATTATTCAAAAAATAATTTTCAACTGTCGCAAATTTTAATTACGCCAGGGATTGCCTTTTCTATAGTAAATTATTCAAAAAATAATTTTCTACTGTCGCAAATTTTAATTACGCCAGGGATTGCCTTTTCTATAGTAAACTTTTCAAAAAATAATTTTCTACTGTCGCAAATTTTAATTACGCCAGGGATCGCCTTTTCTATAGTAAATTATTCAAAAAATAATTTTTTACTGTCGCAAATTTCCAATCCGCCAGGGATTGCCTTTTCTATAGTAAATTATTCAAAAAATAATTTTTTACTATCGCAAGTTTTAATTGCGCCAGTGATTGCCTTTTCTACAGTAAATTTTGCAAAAAATAATTTTTTACTGTCGCAAATTTTAATTGCGCCAGGGATTGCCTTTTCTATAGTAAACTTTTCAAAAAATAATTTTCTACTGTCGCAAATTTTAATTACGCCAGGGATTGCCTTTTCTATAGTAAATTATTCAAAAAATAATTTTCTACTGTCGCAAATTTTAATTATGCCAGGGATTGACTTTTCTATAGTAAATTATTCAAAAAATAATTTTCTACTGTCGCAAATTTTAATTACGCCAAGGATTGCCTTTTCTATAGTAAACTTTTCAAAAAATAATTTTCTACTGTCGCAAATTTTAATTACGCCAGGGATTGCCTTTTCTGCAGTAAATTTTTCAAAATATTAATTTTTTACTGTCGCAAATTTTAAATATCCCAGGGATTGCCTTTTCTATAGTAAATTATTCAAAAAATAATTTTATACTGTCGCAAATTTCAAATCCGCCAGGGATTGCCTTTTCTATAGTAAATTATTCAAAAAATAATTTTTTACTGTCGCAAATTTTAAGTGCGCCAGGGATTGCCTTTTCTATAGTAAATTATTCAAAAAATAATTTTTTACTGTGGCAAATTTTAAGTGCGCCAGGGATTGCCTTTTCCATAGTAAATTATTCAAAAAATAATTTTTTACTGTCGCAAATTTTAAGTGCGCCAGGGATTGCCTTTTCTATAGTAAATTATTCAAAAAATAATTTTTTACTGTGGCAAATTTTAAGTGCGCCAGGGATTGCCTTTTCTATAGTAAATTTTGCAAAGAATAATTTTCAACTGTCGCAAATTTTAATTACGCCAGGGATTGCCTTTTCTATAGTAAACTTTTCAAAAAATTATTTTCTACTGTCGCAAATTTTAATTACGCCAGGGATTGCCTTTTCTATAGTAAATTATTCAAAAAATAATTTTCAACTGTCGCAAATTTTAATTGCGCCAGGGATTGCCTTTTCTATAGTAAATTATTCAAAAAATAATTTTCAACTTGCGCAAATTTTAATTGCGCCAGGGATTGCCTTTTCTATAGTAAATTATTCAAAAAATAATTTTCAACTGTCGCAAATTTTAATTACGCCAGGGATTGCCTTTTCTATAGTAAATTATTCAAAAAATAATTTTCTACTGTCGCAAATTGTAATTGCGCCAGGGATTGCCTTTTCTATAGTAAATTATTCAAAAAATAATTTTCTACTGTCGCAAATTTCAAATCCGCCAGGGATTGCCTTTTCTATAGTAAATTTTTCAAAAAATAATTTTTTACTGTCGCAAATTTTAAATACGCCAGGGATTGCCTTTTCTATAGTAAATTTTGCAAAAAAAATAATTTTTTAGTGTCGCAAATTTTAAATATCCCAGGGATTGCCTTTTCTATAGTAAATTATTCAAAAAATAATTTTCAACTGTCGCAAATTTTAATTACGCCAGGGATTGCCTTTTCTATAGTAAATTATTCAAAAAATAATTTTATACTGTCGCAAATTTTAAGTGCGCCAGGGATTGCCTTTTCTATAGTAAATTATTCAAAAAATAATTTTCTACTGTCGCAAATTTTAATTACGCCAGGGATTGCCTTTTCTATAGTAAACTTTTCAAAAAATAATTTTCAACTGTCGCAAATTTTAATTACGCCAGGGATTGCCTTTTCTATAGTAAATTATTCAAAAAATAATTTTTTACTATCGCAAGTTTTAATTGCGCCAGGGATTGCCTTTTCTACAGTAAATTTTTCAAAATATTAATTTTTTACTGTCGCAAATTTTAAATATCCCAGGGATTGCCTTTTCTATAGTAAATTATACAAAAAATAATTTTCATCTGTCGCAAATTTTAATTGCGCCAGGGATTGCCTTTTCTATAGTAAATTATTCAAAAAATAATTTTCAACTGTCGCAAATTTTAATTACGCCAGGGATTGCCTTTTCTATAGTAAATTATTCAAAAAATAATTTTTTACTGTCGCAAATTTTAAGTGCGCCAGGGATTGCCTTTTCTATAGTAAATTATTCAAAAAATAATTTTTTACTGTGGCAAATTTTAAGTGCGCCAGGGATTGCCTTTTCCATAGTAAATTATTCAAAAAATAATTTTTTACTGTCGCAAATTTTAAGTGCGCCAGGGATTGCCTTTTCTATAGTAAATTATTCAAAAAATAATTTTTTACTGTGGCAAATTTTAAGTGCGCCAGGGATTGCCTTTTCTATAGTAAATTTTGCAAAGAATAATTTTCAACTGTCGCAAATTTTAATTACGCCAGGGATTGCCTTTTCTATAGTAAACTTTTCAAAAAATTATTTTCTACTGTCGCAAATTTTAATTACGCCAGGGATTGCCTTTTCTATAGTAAATTATTCAAAAAATAATTTTCAACTGTCGCAAATTTTAATTGCGCCAGGGATTGCCTTTTCTATAGTAAATTATTCAAAGAATAATTTTCAACTTGCGCAAATTTTAATTGCGCCAGGGATTGCCTTTTCTATAGTAAATTATTCAAAAAATAATTTTCAACTGTCGCAAATTTTAATTACGCCAGGGATTGCCTTTTCTATAGTAAATTATTCAAAAAATAATTTTCTACTGTCGCAAATTGTAATTGCGCCAGGGATTGCCTTTTCTATAGTAAATTATTCAAAAAATAATTTTCTACTGTCGCAAATTTCAAATCCGCCAGGGATTGCCTTTTCTATAGTAAATTTTTCAAAAAATAATTTTTTACTGTCGCAAATTTTAAATACGCCAGGGATTGCCTTTTCTATAGTAAATTTTGCAAAAAAAATAATTTTTTAGTGTCGCAAATTTTAAATATCCCAGGGATTGCCTTTTCTATAGTAAATTATTCAAAAAATAATTTTCAACTGTCGCAAATTTTAATTACGCCAGGGATTGCCTTTTCTATAGTAAATTATTCAAAAAATAATTTTATACTGTCGCAAATTTTAAGTGCGCCAGGGATTGCCTTTTCTATAGTAAATTATTCAAAAAATAATTTTCTACTGTCGCAAATTTTAATTACGCCAGGGATTGCCTTTTCTATAGTAAACTTTTCAAAAAATAATTTTCAACTGTCGCAAATTTTAATTACGCCAGGGATTGCCTTTTCTATAGTAAATTATTCAAAAAATAATTTTTTACTATCGCAAGTTTTAATTGCGCCAGGGATTGCCTTTTCTACAGTAAATTTTTCAAAATATTAATTTTTTACTGTCGCAAATTTTAAATATCCCAGGGATTGCCTTTTCTATAGTAAATTATACAAAAAATAATTTTCATCTGTCGCAAATTTTAATTGCGCCAGGGATTGCCTTTTCTATAGTAAATTATTCAAAAAATAATTTTCAACTGTCGCAAATTTTAATTACGCCAGGGATTGCCTTTTCTATAGTAAATTATTCAAAAAATAATTTTCTACTGTCGCAAATTGTAATTGCGCCAGGGATTGCCTTTTCTATAGTAAATTATTCAAAAAATAATTTTCTACTGTCGCAAATTTCAAATCCGCCAGGGATTGCCTTTTCTATAGTAAATTTTTCAAAAAATAACTTTTTACTGTCGCAAATTTTAAATACGCCAGGGATTGCCTTTTCTATAGTAAATTTTGCAAAAAAAATAATTTTTTAGTGTCGCAAATTTTAAATATCCCAGGGATTGCCTTTTCTATAGTAAATTATTCAAAAAATAATTTTCAACTGTCGCAAATTTAATTACGCCAGGGATTGCCTTTTCTATAGTAAATTATTCAAAAAATAATTTTATACTGTCGCAAATTTTAAGTGCGCCAGGGATTGCCTTTTCTATAGTAAATTATTCAAAAAATAATTTTCTACTGTCGCAAATTTTAATTACGCCAGGGATTGCCTTTTCTATAGTAAACTTTTCAAAAAATAATTTTCAACTGTCGCAAATTTTAATTACGCCAGGGATTGCCTTTTCTATAGTAAATTATTCAAAAAATAATTTTTTACTATCGCAAGTTTTAATTGCGCCAGGGATTGCCTTTTCTACAGTAAATTTTTCAAAATATTAATTTTTTACTGTCGCAAATTTTAAATATCCCAGGGATTGCCTTTTCTATAGTAAATTATACAAAAAATAATTTTCATCTGTCGCAAATTTTAATTGCGCCAGGGATTGCCTTTTCTATAGTAAATTATTCAAAAAATAATTTTATACTGTCGCAAATTTTAAGTGCGCCAAGGATTGCCTTTTCTATAGTAAATTATTCAAAAAATAATTTTCTACTGTCGCAAATTTTAATTACGCCAGGGATTGCCTTTTCTATAGTAAACTTTTCAAAAAATAATTTTCAACTGTCGCAAATTTTAATTACGCCAGGGATTGCCTTTTCTATAGTAAATTATTCAAAAAATAATTTTTTACTATCGCAAGTTTTAATTGCGCCAGGGATTGCCTTTTCTACAGTAAATTTTTCAAAATATTAATTTTTTACTGTCGCAAATTTTAAATATCCCAGGGATTGCCTTTTCTATAGTAAATTATACAAAAAATAATTTTCATCTGTCGCAAATTTTAATTGCGCCAGGGATTGCCTTTTCTATAGTAAATTATTCAAAAAATAATTTTCAACAGTCGCAAATTTTAATTACGCCAGGGATTGCCTTTTCTATAGTAAATTATTCAAAAAATAATTTTCTACTGTCGCAAATTGTAATTGCGCCAGGGATTGCCTTTTCTATAGTAAATTATTCAAAAAATAATTTTCTACTGTCGCAAATTTCAAATCCGCCAGGGATTGCCTTTTCTATAGTAAATTTTTCAAAAAATAATTTTTTACTGTCGCAAATTTTAAATACGCCAGGGATTGCCTTTTCTATAGTAAATTTTGCAAAAAAAATAATTTTTTAGTGTCGCAAATTTTAAATATCCCAGGGATTGCCTTTTCTATAGTAAATTATTCAAAAAATAATTTTCAACTGTCGCAAATTTTAATTACGCCAGGGATTGCCTTTTCTATAGTAAATTATTCAAAAAATAATTTTATAATGTCGCAAATTTTAAGTGCGCCAGGGATTGCCTTTTCTATAGTAAATTATTCAAAAAATAATTTTCTACTGTCGCAAATTTTAATTACGCCAGGGATTGCCTTTTCTATAGTAAACTTTTCAAAAAATAATTTTCAACTGTCGCAAATTTTAATTACGCCAGGGATTGCCTTTTCTATAGTAAATTATTCAAAAAATAATTTTTTACTATCGCAAGTTTTAATTGCGCCAGGGATTGCCTTTTCTACAGTAAATTTTTCAAAATATTAATTTTTTACTGTCGCAAATTTTAAATATCCCAGGGATTGCCTTTTCTATAGTAAATTATACAAAAAATAATTTTCATCTGTCGCAAATTTTAATTGCGCCAGGGATTGCCTTTTCTATAGTAAATTATTCAAAAAATAATTTTCAACTGTCGCAAATTTTAATTACGCCAGGGATTGCCTTTTCTATAGTAAATTATTCAAAAAATAATTTTTTATTGTCGCAAATTTTAAGTGCGCCAGGGAATGCCTTTTCTATAGTAAATTATTCAAAAAATAATTTTCAACTGTCGCAAATTTTAATTGCGCCAGGGATTGCCTTTTCTATAGTAAATTATTCAAAAAATAATTTTCAACTGTCGCAAATTTTAATTGCGCCAGGGATTGCCTTTTCTATAGTAAATTATTCAAAAAATAATTTTCAACTGTCGCAAATTTTAATTACGCCAGGGATTGCCTTTTCTATAGTAAGTTATTCAAAAAATAATTTTCAACTGTCGCAAATTTCAAATCCGCCAGGGATTGCCTTTTCTATAGTAAATTATTCAAAAAATAATTTTTTACTATCGCAAGTTTTAATTGCGCCAGGGATTGCCTTTTCTATAGTAAATTATTCAAAAAATAATTTTTTACTGTCGCAAATTTTAATTACGCCAGGGATTGCCTTTTCTATAGTAAATTATTCAAAAAATAATTTTATACTGTCGCAAATTTTAATTACGCCAGGGATTGCCTTTTCTATAGTAAATTATTCAAAAAATAATTTTCAACTGTCGCAAATTTTAAATCCGCCAGGGATTGCCTTTTCTATAGTAAATTATTCAAAAAATAATTTTCAACTGTCGCAAATTTTAATTACGCCAGAGATTGCCTTTTCTATAGTAAATTATTCAAAAAATAATTTTCTACTGTCGCAAATTTTAATTACGCCAGGGATTGCCTTTTCTATAGTAAATTATTCAAAAAATAATTTTCAACTGTCGCAAATTTTAATTACGCCAGGGATTGCCTTTTCTATAGTAAATTATTCAAAAAATAATTTTCTACCGTCGCAAATTTTAATTACGCCAGGGATTGCCTTTTCTATAGTAAATTATTCAAAAAATCATTTTCAACTGTCGCAAATTTTAATTACGCCAGGGATTGCCTTTTCTGTAGTGAATTATTCAAAAAATAATTTTCAGCTGTCGCAAATTTTAATTACGCCAGGGATTGCCTTTTCTATAGTAAACTTTTCAAAAAATAATTTTCAACTGTCGCAAATTTCAAATCCGCCAGGTATTGCCTTTTCTACAGTAAATTTTGCAAAAAATAATTTTCAACTGTCGCAAATTTTAATTACCCCAGGGATTGCCTTTTCTATAGTAAACTTTTCAAAAAATAATTTTCTACTGTCGCAAATTTTAATTACGCCAGGGATTGCCTTTTCTATAGTAAATTATTCAAAAAATAATTTTCAACTGTCGCAAATTTTAATTGCGCCAGGGATTGCCTTTTCTATAGTAAATTATTCAAAAAATTATTTTTTACTGTCGCAAATTTTAAGTGCGCCAGGGATTGCCTTTTCTATAGTAAATTTTGCAAAAAATAATTTTAAACTGTCGCAAATTTTAATTACGCCAGGGATTGCCTTTTCTATAGTAAACTTTTCAAAAAATAATTTTCTACTGTCGCAAATTTTAATTACGCCAGGGATTGCCTTTTCTATAGTAAATTATTCAAAAAATAATTTTCAACTGTCGCAAATTTTAATTGCGCCAGGGATTGCCTTTTCTATAGTAAATTATTCAAAAAAATAATTCTTTACTGTCGCAAATTTCAAATCCGCCAGGGATTGCCTTTTGTATAGTAAATTATTCAAAAAATAATTTTTTACTATCGCAAGTTTTAATTGCGCCAGGGATTGCCTTTTCTATAGTAAATTTTGCAAAAAAATAATTTTCAACTGTCGCAAATTTTAATTACGCCAGGGATTGCCTTTTCTATAGTAAATTATTCAAAAAATAATTTTCAACTGTCGCAAATTTTAATTGCGCCAGGGATTGCCTTTTCTATAGTAAATTATTCAAAAAATAATTTTCAACTGTCGCAAATTTTAATTACGCCAGGGATTGCCTTTTCTATAGTAAATTATTCAAAAAATAATTTTATACTGTCGCAAATTTTAAGTGCGCCAGGGATTGCCTTTTCTATAGTAAATTATTCAAAAAATAATTTTTTACTGTCGCAAATTTTAATTGCGCCAGGGATTGCCTTTTATATAGTAAATTATTCAAAAAATAATTTTCAACTGTCGCAAATTTTAATTACGCCAGGGATTGCCTTTTCTATAGTAAATTATTCAAAAAATAATTTTTTACTGTCGCAAATTTTAATTGCGCCAGGGATTGCCTTTTCTATAGTAAATTATTCAAAAAATAATTTTCTACTGTCGCAAATTTTAATTACGCCAGGGATTGCCTTTTCTATAGTAAATTATTAAAAAAATAATTTTTTACTGTCGCAAATTTTAAATATCCCAAGGGTTGCCTTTTCTATAGTAAATTATTCAAAAAATAATTTTCAACTGTCGCAAATTTTAATTACGCCAGGGATTGCCTTTTCTATAGTAAATTATTCAAAAAATAATTTTCTACTGTCGCAAATTTCAAATCCGCCAGGGATTGCCTTTTCTATAGTAAATTATTCAAAAAATAATTTTCAACTGTCGCAAATTTTAATTACGCCAGGGATTGCCTTTTCTATAGTAAATTATTCAAAAACAAATTTTCAACTGTCGCAAATTTTAATTGCGCCAGGGATTGCCTTTTCAATAGTAAATTATTCAAAAAATAATTTTCTATTGTCGCAAATTTTAATTACGCCAGGGATTGCCTTTTCTATAGTATATTATTCAAAAAATAATTTTCAACTGTCGCAAATTTTAATTACGCCAGGGATTGCCTTTTCTATAGTAAATTATTCAAAAAATAATTTTCAACTGTCGCAAATTTTAATTACGACAGGGATTGCCTTTTCTATAGTAAATTATTCAAAAAATAATTTTTTACTGTCCCAAATTTTAAATACGCCAGGGATTGCCTTTTCTATAGTAAATTATTCAAAAAATAATTTTATACTGTCGCAAATTTTAATTACGCCAGGGATTGCCTTTTCTATAGTAAATTATTCAAAAAATAATTTTATACTGTCGCAAATTTTAAATACGCCAGGGATTGCCTTTTCTATAGTAAATTATTCAAAAAATAATTTTATACTGTCGCAAATTTTAATTACGCCAGGGATTGCCTTTTCTATAGTAAATTATTCAAAAAATAATTTACAACTGTCGCAAATTTTAAATCCGCCAGGGATTGCCTTTTCTATAGTAAATTATTCAAAAAATAATTTTCAACTGTCGCAAATTTTAATTGCGCCAGGGATTGCCTTTTCTATAGTAAATTATTCAAAAAATAATTTTTTACTGTCGCAAATTTTAAGTGCGCCAGGGATTGCCTTTTCTATAGTAAATTTTGCAAAAAATAATTTTCAACTGTCGCAAATTTAAATTACGCCAGGGATTGCCTTTTCTATAGTAAATTATTCAAAAAATAATTTTCTACTGTCGCAAATTTTAATTACGCCAGGGATTGCCTTTTCTGTAGTAAATTATTCAAAAAATAATTTTCAACTGTCGCAAATTTTAATTGCGCCAGGGATTGCCTTTTCTATAGTAAATTATTCAAAAAATAATTTTCAACTGTCGCAAATTTTAATTACGCCAGGGATTGCCTTTTCTATAGTAAATTATTCAAAAAATAATTTTATACTGTCGCAAATTTTAAGTGCGCCAGGGATTGCCTTTTCTATAGTAAATTATTCAAAAAATAATTTTTTACTGTCGCAAATTTTAATTGCGCCAGGGATTGCCTTTTCTATAGTAAATTATTCAAAAAATAATTTTCAACTGTCGCAAATTTTAATTACGCCAGGGATTGCCTTTTCTATAGTAAATTATTCAAAAAATAATTTTTTACTGTCGCAAATTTTAATTGCGCCAGGGATTGCCTTTTCTATAGTAAATTATTCAAAAAATAATTTTCTACTGTCGCAAATTTTAATTACGCCAGGGATTGCCTTTTCTATAGTAAATTATTAAAAAAATAATTTTTTACTGTCGCAAATTTTAAATATCCCAAGGGTTGCCTTTTCTATAGTAAATTATTCAAAAAATAATTTTCAACTGTCGCAAATTTTAATTACGCCAGGGATTGCCTTTTCTATAGTAAATTATTCAAAAAATAATTTTCTACTGTCGCAAATTTCAAATCCGCCAGGGATTGCCTTTTCTATATTAAATTATTCAAAAAATAATTTTCAACTGTCGCAAATTTTAATTACGCCAGGGATTGCCTTTTCTATAGTAAATTATTCAAAAACAAATTTTCAACTGTCGCAAATTTTAATTGCGCCAGGGATTGCCTTTTCAATAGTAAATTATTCAAAAAATAATTTTCTATTGTCGCAAATTTTAATTACGCCAGGGATTGCCTTTTCTATAGTATATTATTCAAAAAATAATTTTCAACTGTCGCAAATTTTAATTACGCCAGGGATTGCCTTTTCTATAGTAAATTATTCAAAAAATAATTTTCAACTGTCGCAAATTTTAATTACGACAGGGATTGCCTTTTCTATAGTAAATTATTCAAAAAATAATTTTTTACTGTCCCAAATTTTAATTACGCCAGGGATTGCCTTTTCTATAGTAAATTATTCAAAAAATAATTTTATACTGTCGCAAATTTTAATTACGCCAGGGATTGCCTTTTCTATAGTAAATTATTCAAAAAATAATTTTATACTGTCGCAAATTTTAAATACGCCAGGGATTGCCTTTTCTATAGTAAATTATTCAAAAAATAATTTTATACTGTCGCAAATTTTAATTACGCCAGGGATTGCCTTTTCTATAGTAAATTATTCAAAAAATAATTTTCAACTGTCGCAAATTTTAAATCCGCCAGGGATTGCCTTTTCTATAGTAAATTATTCAAAAAATAATTTTCAACTGTCGCAAATTTTAATTGCGCCAGGGATTGCCTTTTCTATAGTAAATTATTCAAAAAATAATTTTTTACTGTCGCAAATTTTAAGTGCGCCAGGGATTGCCTTTTCTATAGTAAATTTTGCAAAAAAGAATTTTCAACTGTCGCAAATTTAAATTACGCCAGGGATTGCCTTTTCTATAGTAAATTATTCAAAAAATAATTTTCTACTGTCGCAAATTTTAATTACGCCAGGGATTGCCTTTTCTGTAGTAAATTATTCAAAAAATAATTTTCTACTGTCGCAAATTTTAAGTGCGCCAGGGATTGCCTTTTCTATAGTAAATTATTCAGAAAATAATTTTTTACTGTCGCAAATTTTAAATATCCCAGGGATTGCCTTTTCTATAGTAAATTATTCAAAAAATAATTTTTTACTGTCGCAAATTTCAAATCCGCCAGGGATTGCCTTTTCTATAGTAAATTATTCAAAAAATAATTTTCAACTGTCGCAAATTTTAATTACGCCAGGGATTGCCTTTTCTATAGTAAATTATTCAAAAAATAATTTTCAACTGTCGCAAATTTTAATTACGCCAGGGATTGCCTTTTCTATAGTAAATTATTCAAAAAATAATTTTTTACTGTCGCAAATTTTAATTACGCCAGGGATTGCCTTTTCTATAGTAAATTATTCAAAAAATAATTTTATACTGTCGCAAATTTTAATTACGCCAGGGATTGCCTTTTCTATAGTAAATTTTGCAAAAAATAATTTTTAACTGTCGCAAATTTTAAATACGCCAGGGATTGCCTTTTCTATAGTAAATTATTCAAAAAATAATTTTCTACTGTCGCAAATTTCAAATCCGCCAGGGATTGCCTTTTCTATAGTAAATTATTCAAAAAATAATTTTCAACTGTCGCAAATTTTAATTACGCCAGGGATTGCCTTTTCTATAGTAAATTATTCAAAAAATAATTTTTTACTGTCCCAAATTTTAATTACGCCAGGGATTGCCTTTTCTATAGTAAATTATTCAAAAAATAATTTTATACTGTCGCAAATTTTAATTACGCCAGGGATTGCCTTTTCTATAGTAAATTATTCAAAAAATAATTTTATACTGTCGCAAATTTTAAATACGCCAGGGATTGCCTTTTCTATAGTAAATTATTCAAAAAATAATTTTATACTGTCGCAAATTTTAATTACGCCAGGGATTGCCTTTTCTATAGTAAATTATTCAAAAAATAATTTTCAACTGTCGCAAATTTTAAATCCGCCAGGGATTGCCTTTTCTATAGTAAATTATTCAAAAAATAATTTTCAACTGTCGCAAATTTTAATTACGCCAGGGATTGCTTTTTCTATAGTAAATTATTCAAAAAATAATTTTCTACTGTCGCAAATTTTAATTACGCCAGGGATTGCCTTTTCTATAGTAAATTATTCAAAAAATAATTTTCAACTGTCGCAAATTTTAATTACGCCAGGGATTGCCTTTTCTATAGTAAATTATTCAAAAAATAATTTTCTACCGTCGCAAATTTTAATTACGCCAGGGATTGCCTTTTCTGTAGTAAATTATTCAAAAAATAATTTTCAGCTGTCGCAAATTTTAATTACGCCAGGGATTGCCTTTTCTATAGTAAACTTTTCAAAAAATAATTTTCAACTGTCGCAAATTTCAAATCCGCCAGGTATTGCCTTTTCTATAGTAAATTTTGCAAAAAATAATTTTCAACTGTCGCAAATTTTAATTACCCCAGGGATTGCCTTTTCTATAGTAAACTTTTCAAAAAATAATTTTCTACTGTCGCAAATTTTAATTACGCCAGGGATTGCCTTTTCTATAGTAAATTATTCAAAAAATAATTTTCAACTGTCGCAAATTTTAATTGCGCCAGGGATTGCCTTTTCTATAGTAAATTATTCAAAAAATTATTTTTTACTGTCGCAAATTTTAAGTGCGCCAGGGATTGCCTTTTCTATAGTAAATTTTGCAAAAAATAATTTTCAACTGTCGCAAATTTTAATTACGCCAGGGATTGCCTTTTCTATAGTAAACTTTTCAAAAAATAATTTTCTACTGTCGCAAATTTTAATTACGCCAGGGATTGCCTTTTCTATAGTAAATTATTCAAAAAATAATTTTCAACTGTCGCAAATTTTAATTGCGCCAGGGATTGCCTTTTCTATAGTAAATTATTCAAAAAATAATTTTTTACTTTCGCAAATTTCAAATCCGCCAGGGATTGCCTTTTGTATAGTAAATTATTCAAAAAATAATTTTTTACTATCGCAAGTTTTAATTGCGCCAGGGATTGCCTTTTCTATAGTAAATTTTGCAAAAAAATAATTTTCAACTGTCGCAAATTTTAATTACGCCAGGGATTGCCTTTTCTATAGTAAATTATTCAAAAAATAATTTTCAACTGTCGCAAATTTTAATTGCGCCAGGGATTGCCTTTTCTATAGTAAATTATTCAAAAAAATAATTTTCAACTGTCGCAAATTTTAATTACGCCAGGGATTGCCTTTTCTATAATAAATTATTCAAAAAATAATTTTATACTGTCGCAAATTTTAAGTGCGCCAGGGATTGCCTTTTCTATAGTAAATTATTCAAAAAATAATTTTTTACTGTCGCAAATTTTAATTGCGCCAGGGATTGCCTTTTCTATAGTAAATTATTCAAAAAATAATTTTCAACTGTCGCAAATTTTAATTACGCCAGGGATTGCCTTTTCTATAGTAAATTATTCAAAAAATAATTTTTTACTGTGGCAAATTTTAAGTGCGCCAGGGATTGCCTTTTCTATAGTAAATTATTCAAAAAATAATTTTCTACTGTCGCAAATTTTAATTACGCCAGGGATTGCCTTTTCTATAGTAAATTATTAAAAAAATAATTTTTTACTGTCGCAAATTTTAAATATCCCAGGGGTTGCCTTTTCTATAGTAAATTATTCAAAAAATAATTTTCAACTGTCGCAAATTTTAATTACGCCAGGGATTGCCTTTTCTATAGTAAATTATTCAAAAAATAATTTTCTACTGTCGCAAATTTCAAATCCGCCAGGGATTGCCTTTTCTATAGTAAATTATTCAAAAAATAATTTTCAACTGTCGCAAATTTTAATTACGCCAGGGATTGCCTTTTCTATAGTAAATTATTCAAAAACAAATTTTCAACTGTCGCAAATTTTAATTGCGCCAGGGATTGCCTTTTCAATAGTAAATTATTCAAAAAATAATTTTCTACTGTCGCAAATTTTAATTACGCCAGGGATTGCCTTTTCTATAGTATATTATTCAAAAAATAATTTTCAACTGTCGCAAATTTTAATTACACCAGGGATTGCCTTTTCTATAGTAAATTATTCAAAAAATAATTTTTTACTGTCGCAAATTTTAAATACGCCAGGGGATTGCCTTTTCTATAGTAAATTATTCAAAAAATAATTTTCAACTGTCGCAAATTTTAATTGCGCCAGGGATTGCCTTTTCTATAGTAAATTATTCAAAAAATCATTTTTTACTGTCGCAAATTTTAAGTGCGCCAGGGATTGCCTTTTCTATAGTAAATTTTGCAAAAAATAATTTTCAACTTTCGCAAATTTAAATTACGCCAGGGATTGCCTTTTCTATAGTAAATTATTCAAAAAATAATTTTCTACTGTCGCAAATTTTAATTACGCCAGGGATTGCCTTTTCTGTAGTAAATTATTCAAAAAATAATTTTCTACTGTCGCAAATTTTAAGTGCGCCAGGGATTGCCTTTTCTATAGTAAATTATTCAGAAAATAATTTTTTACTGTCGCAAATTTTAAATATCCCAGGGATTGCCTTTTCTATAGTAAATTATTCAAAAAATAATTTTTTACTGTCGCAAATTTCAAATCCGAGGGATTGCCTTTTCTATAGTAAATTATTCAAAAAATAATTTTCAACTGTCGCAAATTTTAATTACGCCAGGGATTGCCTTTTCTATAGTAAATTATTCAAAAAATAATTTTCAACTGTCGCAAATTTGAATTACGCCAGGGATTGCCTTTTCTATAGTAAATTATTCAAAAAATAATTTTTTACTGTCGCAAATTTTAATTACGCCAGGGATTGCCTTTTCTATAGTAAATTATTCAAAAAATAATTTTATACTGTCGCAAATTTTAATTACGCCAGGGATTGCCTTTTCTATAGTAAATTTTGCAAAAAATAATTTTTAACTGACGCAAATTTTAAATACGCCAGGGATTGCCTTTTCTATAGTAAATTATTCAAAAAATAATTTTCTACTGTCGCAAATTTCAAATCCGCCAGGGATTGCCTTTTCTATAGTAAATTATTCAAAAAATAATTTTCAACTGTCGCAAATTTTAATTACGCCAGGGATTGCCTTTTCTATAGTAAATTATTCAAAAAATAATTTTTTACTGTCCCAAATTTTAATTACGCCAGGGATTGCCTTTTCTATAGTAAATTATTCAAAAAATAATTTTATACTGTCGCAAATTTTAATTACGCCATTGATTGCCTTTCCTATAGTAAATTATTCAAAAAATAATTTTATACTGTCGCAAATTTTAAATACGCCAGGGATTGCCTTTTCTATAGTAAATTATTCAAAAAATAATTTTCTACTGTCGCAAATTTGAAATCCGCCAGGGATTGCCTTTTCTGTAGTAAATTATTCAAAAAATAATTTTCTACTGTCGCAAATTTTAATTACGCCAGGGATTGCCTTTTCTATAGTAAATTATTCAAAAAATAATTTTCTACTGTCGCAAATTTTAATTACGCCAGGGATTGCCTTTTCTATAGTAAATTATTCAAAAAATAATTTTCTACTGTCGCAAATTTTAATTACGCCAGGGATTGCCTTTTCTATAGTAAATTATTCAAAAAATAATTTTATACTGTCGCAAATTTTAAATACGCCGGGGATTGCCTTTTCTATAGTAAATTATTCAAAAAATAATTTTATACTGTCGCAAATTTTAATTACGCCAGGGATTGCCTTTTCTATAGTAAATTATTCAAAAAATAATTTTATACTGTCGCAAATTTTAATTACGCCAAGGATTGCCTTTTCTATAGTAAATTATTCAAAAAATAATTTTCAACTGTCGCAAATTTTAATTACGCCAGGGATTGCCTTTTCTATAGTAAATTATTCAAAAAATAATTTTCTACTGTCGCAAATTTTAATTACGCCAGGGATTGCCTTTTCTATAGTAAACTTTTCAAAAAATAATTTTCTACTGTCGCAAATTTTAATTACGCCAGGGATTGCCTTTTCTATAGTAAATTATTCAAAAAATAATTTTCTACTGTCGCAAATTTTAATTACGCCAGGGATTGCCTTTTCTATAGTAAATTATTCAAAAAATAATTTTCAACTGTCGCAAATTTTAATTGCGCCAGGGATTGCCTTTTCTATAGTAAATTATTCAAAAAATAATTTTTTACTGTCGCAAATTTTAAGTGCGCCAGGGATTGCCTTTTCTATAGTAAATTTTGCAAAAAATAATTTTCAACTGTCGCAAATTTTAATTACGCCAGGGATTGCCTTTTCTATAGTAAACTTTTCAAAAAATAATTTTCTACTGTCGCAAATTTTAATTACGCCAGGGATTGCCTTTTCTATAGTAAATTATTCAAAAAATAATTTTCAACTGTCGCAAATTTTAATTGCGCCAGGGTTTGGCTTTTCTATAGTAAATTATTCAAAAAATAATTTTTTACTGTCGCAAATTTCAAATCCGCCAGGGATTGCCTTTTCTATAGTAAATTATTCAAAAAATAATTTTTTACTATCGCAAGTTTTAATTGCGCCAGGGATTGCCTTTTCTATAGTAAATTTTGCAAAAAAATAATTTTCAACTGTCGCAAACTTCAAATCCGCCAGGGATTGCCTTTTCTATAGTAAATTATTCAAAAAATAATTTTATACTGTCGCAAATTTTAATTACGCCAGGGATTGCCTTTTCTATAGTAAATTTTGCAAAAAATAATTTTTTACTGTCGCAAATTTTAAATACGCCAGGGATTGCCTTTTCTATAGTAAATTATTCAAAAAATAATTTTCAACTGTCGCAAATTTTAATTACGCCAGGGATTGCCTTTTCTATAGTAAATTATTCAAAAAATAATTTTCAACTGTCGCAAATTTTAATTGCGCCAGGGATTGCCTTTTCTATAGTAAATTATTCAAAAAATAATTTTTTACTGTCGCAAATTTTAAGTGCGCCAGGGATTGCCTTTTCTATAGTAAATTATTCAGAAAATCATTTTTTACTGTCGCAAATTTTAAATATCCCAGGGATTGCCTTTTCTATAGTAAATTTCTCACAAATTAATTTTTTACTGTCGCAAATTTTAATTGCGCCAGGGATTGCCTTTTCTATAGTAAATTTTGCAAAAAATAATTTTTTACTGTCGCAAATTTTAATTACGCCAGGGATTGCCTTTTCTATAGTAAATTATTAAAAAAATAATTTTCTACTGTCGCAAATTTTAATTGCGCCAGGGATTTCCTTTTCTATAGTAAATTATTCAAAAAATAATTTTCAACTGTCGCAAATTTTAATTGCGCCAGGGATTGCCTTTTCTATAGTAAATTTTGCAAAAAATAATTTTTTACTGTCGCAAATTTTAATTGCGCCAGGGATTGCCTTTTCTATAGTAAATTTTGCAAAAAATAATTTTCTACTGTCGCAAATTTTAATTACGCCAGGGATTGCCTTTTTTATTGTAAATTATTCAAAAAATAATTTTCAACTGTCGCAAATTTTAATTGCGCCAGGGATTGCCTTTTCTATAGTAAATTATTCAAAAAATAATTTTCTACTGTCGCAAATTTTAATTACGCCAGGGATTGCCTTTTCTATAGTAAATTATTCAAAAAATAATTTTTTACTGTCGCAAGTTTTAATTACGCCAGGGATTGCCTTTTCTATAGTAAATTATTCAAAAAATAATTTTCTACTGGCGCAAATTTTAATTGCGCCAGGGATTGTCTTTTCTATAGTAAACTTTTCAAAAAATAATTTTCTACTGTCGCAAATTTTAATTGCGCCAGGGATTGCCTTTTCTATAGTAAATTATTCAAAAAATAATTTTCTACTGTCGCAAATTTTAAATATCCCAGGGATTGCCTTTTCTATAGTAAATTATTCAAAAAATAATTTTTTACTGTCGCAAATTTTAAGTGCGCCAGGGATTGCCTTTTCTATAGTAAATTATTCAAAAAATAATTTTCTACTGTCTCAAATTTTAAATATCCCAAGGATTGCCTTTTCTATAGTAAATTATTCAAAAAATAATTTTTTACT
Organism: Dioctria linearis; assembly: GCA_963930735.1. Lineage (NCBI taxonomy): Eukaryota > Metazoa > Arthropoda > Insecta > Diptera > Asilidae > Dioctria > Dioctria linearis. The sequence goes on along the minus strand of CAWVNZ010000884.1, from coordinate 16,839 downwards.
GTCGCAAATTTTAATTGCGCCAGGGATTGCCTTTTCTATAGTAAATTTCTCACAAAATAATTGTTTACTGTCGCAAATTTTAAGTGCGCCAGGGATTGCCTTTTCTATAGTAAATTATTCAAAAAATAATTTTCTACTGTTGCAAATTTTAATTGCGCCAGGGATTGCCTTTTCTATAGTAAATTTTTCAAAAAATAATTTTTTACTATCGCAAGTTTTAATTACGCCAGGGATTGCCTTTTCTATAGTAAATTTTTCAAAAAATAATTTTTTACTGTCGCAAATTTTAATTGCGCCAGGGATTGCCTTTTCTACAGTAAATTTTTCAAAAAATAATTTTTTACTGTCGCAAATTGTAATTGCGCCAGGGATTGCCTTTTCTATAGTAAATTATTCAAAAAATAATTTTCTACGGTCGCAAATTTTAATTACGCCAGGGATTGCCTTTTCTATAGTAAATTATTCAAAAAATAATTTTCTACTGTCGCAAATTTTAAATATCCCAGGGATTGCCTTTTCTATATTAAATTTCTCACAAAATAATTTTTTACTGTCGCAAATTTTAAGTGCGCCAGGGATTGCCTTTTCTATAGTAAATTTTGCAAAAAATAATTTTCTACTGTCGCAAATTTTAATTGCGCCTGGGATTGCCTTTTCTACAGTAAATTTTCCAAAAATTAATTTTTTACTGTCGCAAATTTTAAATACGCCAGGGATTGCCTTTTCTATAGTAAATTATTCAAAAAATAATTTTCTACTGTCGCAAATTTTAATTGGGCCAGGGATTGCCTTTTCTATAGTAAATTATTCAAAAAATAATTTTTTACTGTCGCAAATTTTAATTGCGCCAGGGATTGCCTTTTATATAGTAAATTATTCAAAAAATAATTTTCTACTGTCGCAAATTTTAATTACGCCAGGTATTGCCTTTTCTATAGTAAATTATTCAAAAAATAATTTTATACTGTCGCAAATTTTAATTGCGCCAGGGATTGCCTTTACTATAGTAAATTATTCAAAAAATAATTTTTTACTGTCGCAAATTTTAAGTGCTCCAGGGATTGCCTTTTCTATAGTAAATTATTCAAAAAATAATTTTTTACTGTCGCAAATTTTAAATACGCCAGGGATTGCCTTTTCTATAGTAAATTATTCAAAAAATAATTTTCTTCTGTCGCAAATTTTAATTACGCCAGGGATTGCCTTTTCTATAGTAAATTATTCAAAAAATAACTTTTTACTGTCGCAAATTTTAATTGCGCCAGGGATTGCCTTTTCTATAGTAAATTATTCAAAAAATAATTTTCAACTGTCGCAAATTTCAATTACGCCAGGGATTGCCTTTTCTATAGTAAATTATTCAAAAAATAATTTTTTACTGCCGCAAATTTTAATTGCGCCAGGGATTGCCTTTTCTATAGTAAATTATTCAAAAAATAATTTTCTACTGTCGCAAATTTTAATTACGCCAGGGATTGCCTTTTCTATAGCAAATTATTCAAAAAATAATTTTCTACTGTTGCAAATATTAAATATCCCAGGGATTGCCTTTTCTATAGTAAATTATTCAAAAAATAATTTTCTACTGTCGCAAATTTTAATTACGCCAGGGATTGCCTTTTCTATAGTAAATTATTCAAAAAATAATTTTATATTGTCGCAAATTTTAATTACGCCAGGGATTGCCTTTTCTATAGTAAATTTTTCAAAAATTAATTTTATACTGTCGCAAATTTTAAGTGCGCCAGGGATTGCCTTTTCTATAGTAAATTATTCAAAAAATAATTTTATACTGTCGCAAATTTTAAATACGCCAGGGATTGCCTTTTCTATAGTAAATTATTCAAAAAATAATTTTTTACTGTCACAAATTTTAATTACGCCAGGGACTGCCTTTTCTACAGTAAATTATTCAAAAAATAATTTTATACTGTCGCAAATTTTAATTACGCCAGGGATTGCCTTTTCTATAGTAAATTTTTCAAAAATTAATTTTATACTGTCGCAAATTTTAATTGCGCCAGGGATTGCCTTTTCTATAGTAAAATATTCAAAAAATAATTTTCTACTGTCGCAAATTTTAATTACGCCAGGGATTGCCTTTTCTATAGTAAATTATTCAAAAAATAATTTTTTACTGTCGCAAATTTTAAGTGCGCCAGGGATTGCCTTTTCTATAGTAAATTATTCAAAAAATAATTTTCTACTGTCGCAAATTTTAATTGCGCCAGGGATTGCCTTTTCTATAGTAAATTATTCAAAAAATAATTTTCTACTGTCGCAAATTTTAATTGCGCCAGGGATTGCCTTTTCTATAGTAAATAATTCAAAAAATAATTTTCTACTGTCGCAAATTTTAATTACGCCAGGGATTGCCTTTTCTATAGTAAATTATTCAAAAAATAATTTTTTACTGTCGCAAATTTTAGGTGCGCCAGGAATTGCCTTTTCTATAGTAAATTATTCAAAAAATAATTTTCTACTGTCTCAAATTTTAAATATCCCAAGGATTGCCTTTTCTATAGTAAATTATTCAAAAAATAATTTTTTACTGTCGCAAATTTTAATTGCGCCAGGGATTGCCTTTTCTATAGTAAATTTCTCACAAAATAATTGTTTACTGTCGCAAATTTTAAGTGCGCCAGGGATTGCCTTTTCTATAGTAAATTATTCAAAAAATAATTTTCTACTGTTGCAAATTTTAATTGCGCCAGGGATTGCCTTTTCTATAGTAAATTTTTCAAAAAATAATTTTTTACTATCGCAAGTTTTAATTACGCCAGGGATTGCCTTTTCTATAGTAAATTTTTCAAAAAATAATTTTTTACTGTCGCAAATTTTAATTGCGCCAGGGATTGCCTTTTCTACAGTAAATTTTTCAAAAAATAATTTTTTACTGTCGCAAATTGTAATTGCGCCAGGGATTGCCTTTTCTATAGTAAATTATTCAAAAAATAATTTTCTACGGTCGCAAATTTTAATTACGCCAGGGATTGCCTTTTCTATAGTAAATTATTCAAAAAATAATTTTCTACTGTCGCAAATTTTAAATATCCCAGGGATTGCCTTTTCTATATTAAATTTCTCACAAAATAATTTTTTACTGTCGCAAATTTTAAGTGCGCCAGGGATTGCCTTTTCTATAGTAAATTTTGCAAAAAATAATTTTCTACTGTCGCAAATTTTAATTGCGCCTGGGATTGCCTTTTCTACAGTAAATTTTCCAAAAATTAATTTTTTACTGTCGCAAATTTTAAATACGCCAGGGATTGCCTTTTCTATAGTAAATTATTCAAAAAATAATTTTCTACTGTCGCAAATTTTAATTGGGCCAGGGATTGCCTTTTCTATAGTAAATTATTCAAAAAATAATTTTTTACTGTCGCAAATTTTAATTGCGCCAGGGATTGCCTTTTATATAGTAAATTATTCAAAAAATAATTTTCTACTGTCGCAAATTTTAATTACGCCAGGTATTGCCTTTTCTATAGTAAATTATTCAAAAAATAATTTTATACTGTCGCAAATTTTAATTGCGCCAGGGATTGCCTTTACTATAGTAAATTATTCAAAAAATAATTTTTTACTGTCGCAAATTTTAAGTGCTCCAGGGATTGCCTTTTCTATAGTAAATTATTCAAAAAATAATTTTTTACTGTCGCAAATTTTAAATACGCCAGGGATTGCCTTTTCTATAGTAAATTATTCAAAAAATAATTTTCTTCTGTCGCAAATTTTAATTACGCCAGGGATTGCCTTTTCTATAGTAAATTATTCAAAAAATAACTTTTTACTGTCGCAAATTTTAATTGCGCCAGGGATTGCCTTTTCTATAGTAAATTATTCAAAAAATAATTTTCAACTGTCGCAAATTTCAATTACGCCAGGGATTGCCTTTTCTATAGTAAATTATTCAAAAAATAATTTTTTACTGCCGCAAATTTTAATTGCGCCAGGGATTGCCTTTTCTATAGTAAATTATTCAAAAAATAATTTTCTACTGTCGCAAATTTTAATTACGCCAGGGATTGCCTTTTCTATAGCAAATTATTCAAAAAATAATTTTCTACTGTTGCAAATATTAAATATCCCAGGGATTGCCTTTTCTATAGTAAATTATTCAAAAAATAATTTTCTACTGTCGCAAATTTTAATTACGCCAGGGATTGCCTTTTCTATAGTAAATTATTCAAAAAATAATTTTATATTGTCGCAAATTTTAATTACGCCAGGGATTGCCTTTTCTATAGTAAATTTTTCAAAAATTAATTTTATACTGTCGCAAATTTTAAGTGCGCCAGGGATTGCCTTTTCTATAGTAAATTATTCAAAAAATAATTTTATACTGTCGCAAATTTTAAATACGCCAGGGATTGCCTTTTCTATAGTAAATTATTCAAAAAATAATTTTTTACTGTCACAAATTTTAATTACGCCAGGGACTGCCTTTTCTACAGTAAATTATTCAAAAAATAATTTTATACTGTCGCAAATTTTAATTACGCCAGGGATTGCCTTTTCTATAGTAAATTTTTCAAAAATTAATTTTATACTGTCGCAAATTTTAATTGCGCCAGGGATTGCCTTTTCTATAGTAAAATATTCAAAAAATAATTTTCTACTGTCGCAAATTTTAATTACGCCAGGGATTGCCTTTTCTATAGTAAATTATTCAAAAAATAATTTTTTACTGTCGCAAATTTTAAGTGCGCCAGGGATTGCCTTTTCTATAGTAAATTATTCAAAAAATAATTTTCTACTGTCGCAAATTTTAATTGCGCCAGGGATTGCCTTTTCTATAGTAAATTATTCAAAAAATAATTTTCTACTGTCGCAAATTTTAATTGCGCCAGGGATTGCCTTTTCTATAGTAAATAATTCAAAAAATAATTTTCTACTGTCGCAAATTTTAATTACGCCAGGGATTGCCTTTTCTATAGTAAATTATTCAAAAAATAATTTTTTACTGTCGCAAATTTTAGGTGCGCCAGGAATTGCCTTTTCTATAGTAAATTATTCAAAAAATAATTTTCTACTGTCTCAAATTTTAAATATCCCAAGGATTGCCTTTTCTATAGTAAATTATTCAAAAAATAATTTTTTACTGTCGCAAATTTTAATTGCGCCAGGGATTGCCTTTTCTATAGTAAATTTCTCACAAAATAATTGTTTACTGTCGCAAATTTTAAGTGCGCCAGGGATTGCCTTTTCTATAGTAAATTATTCAAAAAATAATTTTCTACTGTTGCAAATTTTAATTGCGCCAGGGATTGCCTTTTCTATAGTAAATTTTTCAAAAAATAATTTTTTACTATCGCAAGTTTTAATTACGCCAGGTATTGCCTTTTCTACAGTAAATTTTTCAAAAAATAATTTTTTACTGTCGCAAATTGTAATTGCGCCAGGGATTGCCTTTTCTATAGTAAATTATTCAAAAAATAATTTTCTACGGTCGCAAATTTTAATTACGCCAGGGATTGCCTTTTCTATAGTAAATTATTCAAAAAATAATTTTCTACTGTCGCAAATTTTAAATATCCCAGGGATTGCCTTTTCTATATTAAATTTCTCACAAAATAATTTTTTACTGTCGCAAATTTTAAGTGCGCCAGGGATTGCCTTTTCTATAGTAAATTTTGCAAAAAATAATTTTCTACTGTCGCAAATTTTAATTGCGCCTGGGATTGCCTTTTCTACAGTAAATTTTTCAAAAATTAATTTTTTACTGTCGCAAATTTTAAATACGCCAGGGATTGCCTTTTCTATAGTAAATTATTCAAAAAATAATTTTCTACTGTCGCAAATTTTAATTGGGCCAGGGATTGCCTCTTCTATAGTAAATTATTCAAAAAATAATTTTTTACTGTCGCAAATTTTAATTGCGCCAGGGATTGCCTTTTATATAGTAAATTATTCAAAAAATAATTTTCTACTGTCGCAAATTTTAATTACGCCAGGGATTGCCTTTTCTATAGTAATTTATTCAAAAAATAATTTTATACTGTCGCAAATTTTAATTGCGCCAGGTATTGCCTTTACTATAGTAAATTATTCAAAAAATAATTTTTTACTGTCGCAAATTTTAAGTGCTCCAGGGATTGCCTTTTCTATAGTAAATTATTCAAAAAATAATTTTTTACTGTCGCAAATTTTAAATATGCCAGGGATTGCCTTTTCTATAGTAAATTATTCAAAAAATAATTTTCTTCTGTCGCAAATTTTAATTACGCCAGGGATTGCCTTTTCTATAGTAAATTATTCAAAAAATAATTTTTTACTGCCGCAAATTTTAATTGCGCCAGGGATTGCCTTTTCTATAGTAAATTATTCAAAAAATAATTTTCAACTGTCGCAAATTTTAATTACGCCAGGGATTGCCTTTTCTATAGTAAATTATTCAAAAAATAATTTTTTACTGTCGCAAATTTTAATTGCGCCAGGGATTGCCTTTTCTATAGTAAATTATTCAAAAAATAATTTTCTACTGTCGCAAATTTTAATTACGCCAGGGATTGCCTTTTCTATAGTAAATTATTCAAAAAATAATTTTCTACTGTTGCAAATATTAAATATCCCAGGGATTGCCTTTTCTATAGTAAATTATTCAAAAAATAATTTTCTACTGTCGCAAATTTTAATTACGCCAGGGATTGCCTTTTCTATAGTAAATTATTCAAAAAATAATTTTATATTGTCGCAAATTTTAATTACGCCAGGGATTGCCTTTTCTATAGTAAATTATTCAAAAAATAATTTTTTACTGTCGCAAATTTTAATTACGCCAGGGACTGCCTTTTCTACAGTAAATTATTCAAAAAATAATTTTATACTGTCGCAAATTTTAATTACGCCAGGGATTGCCTTTTCTATAGTAAATTTTTCAAAAATTAATTTTATACTGTCGCAAATTTTAATTGCGCCAGGGATTGCCTTTTCTATAGTAAAATATTCAAAAAATAATTTTCTACTGTCGCAAATTTTAATTACGCCAGGGATTGCCTTTTCTATAGTAAATTATTCAAAAAATAATTTTTTACTGTCGCAAATTTTAAGTGCGCCAGGGATTGCCTTTTCTATAGTAAATTATTCAAAAAATAATTTTCTACTGTCGCAAATTTTAATTGCGCCAGGGATTGCCTTTTCTATAGTAAATTATTCAAAAAATAATTTTCTACTGTCGCAAATTTTAATTGCGCCAGGGATTGCCTTTTCTATAGTAAATAATTCAAAAAAGAATTTTCTACTGTCGCAAATTTTAATTACGCCAGGGATTGCCTTTTCTATAGTAAATTATTCAAAAAATAATTTTTTACTGTCGCAAATTTTAAGTGCGCCAGGAATTGCCTTTTCTATAGTAAATTATTCAAAAAATAATTTTTTACTGTCGCAAATTTTAATTACGCCAGGGATTGCCTTTTCTATAGTAAGTTATTCAAAAAATAATTTTCTACTGTCGCAAATTTTAAATATCCCAGGGATTGCCTTTTCTATAGTAAATTATTCAAAAAATAATTTTCAACTGTCGCAAATTTTAATTGCGCCAGGGATTGCCTTTTCTATAGTAAATTATTCAAAAAATAATTTTCTACTGTCGCAATTTTTAATTACGCCAGGGATTGCCTTTTATATAGTAAATTATTCAAAAAATAATTTTCTACTGTCGCAAATTTTAAGTGCGCCAGGGATTGCCTTTTCTATAGTAAATTATTCAAAAAATAATTTTATACTGTCGCAAATTTTAAATACGCCAGGGATTGCCTTTTCTATAGTAAATTATTCAAAAAATAATTTTATACTGTCGCAAATTTTAATTACGCCAGGGATTGCCTTTTCTATAGTAAATTATTCAAAAAATAATTTTCAACTGTCGCAAATTTTAATTGCGCCAGGGATTGCCTTTTCTATAGTAAATTATTCAAAAAATAATTTTCTACTGTCGCAAATTTTAATTACGCCAGGGATTGCCTTTTCTATAGTAAATTATTCAAATTTTTTTTTTTCAACTGTAGCAAATTTTAATTGCGCCAGGGATTGCCTTTTCTATAGTAAATTATTCAAAAAATAATTTTCAACTGTCGCAAATTTTAATTGCGCCAGGGATTGCCTTTTCTATAGTAACTTTTGCAAAAAATAATTTTTTACTGTCGCAAATTTTAATTGCGCCAGGGATTGCCTTTTCTATAGTAAATTTTGCAAAAAATAATTTTCTACTGTCGCAAATTTTAATTACGCCAGGGATTGCCTTTTCTATAGTAAATTATTCAAAAAATAATTTTCAACTGTCGCAAATTTTAATTGCGCCAGGGATTGCCTTTTCTATAGTAAACTTTTCAAAAAATAATTTTCTACTCTCGCAAATTTTAATTGCGCCAGGGATTGCCTTTTCTATAGTAAATTTTGCAAAAAATAATTTTTTACTGTCGCAAATTTTAATTGCGCCAGGGATTGCCTATTCTATAGTAAATTATTCAAAAAATAATTTTATACTGTCGCAAATTTTAAATACGCCAGGGATCGCCTTTTCTATAGTAAATTATTCAAAAAATAATTTTATACTGTCGCAAATTTTAATTACGCCAGGGATTGCCTTTTCTATAGTAAATTATTCAAAAAATAATGTTCAAATGTCGCAAATTTTAATTGCGCCAGGGATTGCCTTTTCTATAGTAAATTATTCAAAAAATAATTTTCTACTGTCGCAAATTTTAATTACGCCAGGGATTGCCTTTTCTATAGTAAACTTTTCAAAAAATAATTTTCAACTGTCGCAAATTTTAATTACTCCAGGGATTGCCTTTTCTATAGTAAATTATTCAAAAAATAATTTTATACTGTCGCAAATTTTAATTACGCCAGGGATTGGCTTTTCTATAGTAAATTATTCAAAAAATAATTTTATACTGTCGCAAATTTTAAATACGCCAGGGATTGCCTTTTCTATAGTAAATTATTCAAAAAATTATTTTATACTGTCGCAAGTTTTAATTACGCCAGGGATTGCCTTTTCTATAGTAAATTATTCAAAAAATAATTTTCAAATGTCGCAAATTTTAATTGCGCCAGGGATTGCCTTTTCTATAGTAAATTATTCAAAAAATAATTTTCTACTGTCGCAAATTTTAATTAAGCCAGGGATTGCCTTTTCTATAGTAAATTATTCAAAATTTTTTTTTCAACTGTAGCAAATTTTAATTGCGCCAGGGATTGCCTTTTCTATAGTAAATTATTCAAAAAATAATTTTCAACTGTCGCAAATTTTAATTGCGCCAGGGATTGCCTTTTCTATAGTAAATTTTGCAAAAAATAATTTTTTACTGTCGCAAATTTTAATTGCGCCAGGGATTGCCTTTTCTATAGTAAATTTTGCAAAAAATAATTTTCTACTGTCGCAAATTTTAATTACGCCAGGGATTGCCTTTTCTATAGTAAATTATTCAAAAAATAATTTTCAACTGTCGCAAATTTTAATTGCGCCAGGGATTGCCTTTTCTATAGTAAACTTTTCAAAAAATAATTTTCTACTGTCGCAAATTTTAATTACGCCAGGGATTGCCTTTTCTATAGTAAATTTTGCAAAAAATAATTTTTTACTGTCGCAAATTTTAATTGCGCCAGGGATTGCCTTTTCTATAGTAAATTTTGCAAAAAATAATTTTTTACTGTCGCAAATTTTAATTGCGCCAGGGATTGCCTTTTCTATAGTAAATTATTCAAAAAATAATTTTCTACTGTCGCAAATTTTAATTACGTCAGGGATTGCCTTTTCTATAGTAAATTATTCAAAAAATAATTTTCTACTGTCGCAAATTTTAAGTGCCCCAGGGATTGCCTTTTCTATAGTAAATTATTCAAAAAATAATTTTTTACTGTCGCAAATTTTAAATATCCCAGGGATTGCCTTTTCTATAGTAAATTTCTCACAAATTAATTTTTTACTGTCGCAAATTTTAATTGCGCCAGGGATTGCCTTTTCTATAGTAAACTTTTCAAAAAATAATTTTCTACTGTCGCAAATTTTAATTACGCCAGGGATTGCCTTTTCTATAGTAAATTATTCAAAAAATAATTTTATACTGTCGCAAATTTTAATTACGCCAGGGATTGGCTTTTCTATAGTAAATTATTCAAAAAATAATTTTATACTGTCGCAAATTTTAAGTACGCCAGGGATTGCCTTTTCTATAGTAAATTATTCAAAAAATAATTTTATACTCTCGCAAATTTTAATTACGCCAGGGATTGCCTTTTCTATAGTAAATTATTCAAAAAATAATTTTCTACTGTCGCAAATTTTAAGTGTGCCAGGGATTGCCTTTTCCATAATAAATTATTCAAAAAATAATTTTTTACCGTCGCAAATTTTAAATATCCCAGGGATTGCCTTTTCTATAGTAAATTTCTCACAAATTAATTTTTTACTGTCGCAAATTTTAATTGCGCCAGGGATTACCTTTTCTATAGTAAATTTTGCAAAAAATAATTTTTTACTGTCGCAAATTTTAATTGCGCCAGGGATTGCCTTTTCTATAGTAAATTATTCAAAAAATAATTTTCTACTGTCGCAACTTTTAAGTGCGCCAGGGATTGCCTTTTCTATAGTAAATTATTCAAAAAATAATTTTATACTGTCGCAAATTTTAAGTGCGCCAGGGATTGCCTTTTCTATAGTAAATTATTCAAAAAATAATTTTATACTGTCGCAAATTTTAAGTGAGCCAGGGATTGCCTTTTCTATAGTAAATTATTCAAAAAATAATTTTTTACTGTCGCAAATTTTAATTGCGCCAGGGATTGCCTTTTCTATAGTAAATTATTCAAAAAATAATTTTCAACTGTCGCAAATTTTAATTACGCCAGGGATTGCCTTTTCTATAGTAAATTATTCAAAAAATAATTTTTTACTGTCGCAAATTTTAATTGCGCCAGGGATTGCCTTTTCTATAGTAAATAATTCAAAAAATAATTTTTTACTGTCGCAAATTTTAAGTGCGCCAGGGATTGCCTTTTCTATAGTAAATTTTGCAAAAAATAATTTTCAACTGTCGCAAATTTTAATTACGCCAGGGATTGCCTTTTCTATAGTAAATTATTCAAAAAATAATTTTCAACTGTCGCAAATTTTAATTACGCCAGGGATTGCCTTTTCTATAGTAAATTCTTCAAAAAATAATTTTTTACTGTCGCAAATTTTAAGTGCGCCAGGGATTGCCTTTTCTATAGTAAATTTTGCAAAAAATAATTTTTTACTGTCGCAAATTTTAAACATCCCAGGGATTGCCTTTTCTATAGTAAATTTCTCACAAATTAATTTTCAACTGTCGCAAATTTTAATTGCGCCAGGGATTGCCTTTTCTATAGTAAATTATTCAAAAAATAATTTTCTACTGTCGCAAATTTTAATTACGCCAGGGATTGCCTTTTCTATAGTAAATTATTCAAAAAATAATTTTCTACTGTCGCAAATTTTAATTACGCCAGGGATTGCCTTTTCTATAGTAAATTATTCAAAAAATAATTTTCTACTGTCGCAAATTTTAAGTGCGCCAGGGATTGCCTTTTCTATAGTAAATTATTCAAATAATAATTTTCTACTGTCGCAAATTTTAATTACGCCAGGGATTGCCTTTTCTATAGTAAATTATTCAAAAAATAATTTTCAACTGTCGCAAATTTTAATTACGCCAGAGATTGCCTTTTCTATAGTAAATTATTCAAAAAATAATTTTTTACTGTCGCAAATTTTAATTGCGCCAGGGATTGCCTTTTCTATAGTAAATTATTCAAAAAATAATTTTTTACTGTCGCAAATTTTAAGTGCGCCAGGGATTGCTTTTTCTATAGTAAATTTTGCAAAAAATAATTTTCAACTGTCGCAAATTTTAATTACGCCAGGGATTGCCTTTTCTATAGTAAATTATTCAAAAAATAATTTTCAACTGTCGCAAATTTTAATTACGCCAGGGATTGCCTTTTCTATAGTAAATTATTCAAAAAATAATTTTTTACTGTCGCAAATTTTAAGTGCGCCAGGGATTGCCTTTTCTATAGTAAATTATTCAAAAAATAATTTTCTACTGTCGCAAATTTTAATTACGCCAGGGATTGCCTTTTCTATAGTAAATTATTCAAAAAATAATTTTCTACTGTCGCAAATTTTAAGTGCGCCAGGGATTGCCTTTTCTATAGTAAATTATTCAAAAAATAATTTTCTACTGTCGCAAATTTTAATTACGCCAGGGATTGCCTTTTCTATAGTAAATTATTCAAAAAATAATTTTCAACTGTCGCAAATTTTAATTACGCCAGGGATTGCCTTTTCTATAGTAAACTTTTCAAAAAATAATTTTCAATTGTCGCAAATTTTAATTGCGCCAGGGATTGCCTTTTCTATAGTAAATTATTCAAAAAATAATTTTCTACTGACGCAAATTTTAATTACGCCAGGGATTGCCTTTTGTATAGTAAATTATTCAAAAAATAATTTTCTACTGTCGCAAATTTTAATTACGCCAGGGATTGCCTTTTCTATAGTAAACTTTTCAAAAAATAATTTTCTACTGTCGCAAATTTTAATTTCGCCAGGGATTGCCTTTTCTATAGTAAATTATTCAAAAAATAATTTTCTACTGTCGCAAATTTTAATTTCGCCAGGGATTGCCTTTTCTATAGTAAATTATTCAAAAAATAATTTTCTACTGTCGCAAATTTTAATTACGCCAGGGATTGCCTTTTCTATAGTAAATTAATCAAAAAATAAATTTCTACTGTCGCAAATTTTAATTACGCCAGGGATTGCCTTTTCTATAGTAAATTATTCAAAAAATAATTTTTTACTGTCGCAAATTTTAATTACGCCAGGGATTGCCTTTTCTATAGTAAATTTTACAAAAAATAATTTTTTACTGTCGCAAATTTTAAATACGCCAGCGATTGCCTTTTCTATAGTAAATTATTCAAAAAATAATTTTCAACTGTCGCAAATTTTAATTACGCCAGGGATTGCCTTTTCTATAGTAAATTATTCAAAAAATAATATTCTACTGTCGCAAATTTTAAGTGCGCCAGGGATTGCCTTTTCTATAGTAAATTATTCAAAAAATAATTTTCTACTGTCGCAAATTTTAATTACGCCAGGGATTGCCTTTTCTATAGTAAACTTTTCAAAAAATAATTTTCAAGTGTCGCAAATTTTAATTGCGCCAGGGATTGCCTTTTCTATAGTAAATTATTCAAAAAATAATTTTTTACTGTCGCAAATTTTAAATATCCCAGGGATTGCCTTTTCTATAGTAAATTATTCAAAAAATAATTTTCTACTGTCGCAAATTTAAAATCCGCCAGGGATTGCCTTTTCTATAGTAAACTTTTCAAAAAATAATTTTCTACTGTCGCAAATTTTAATTACGCCAGGGATTGCCTTTTCTATAGTAAATTATTCAAAAAATAATTTTATACTGTCGCAAATTTTAATTACGCCAGGGATTGCCTTTTCTATAGTAAATTATTCAAAAAATAATTTTCTACTGTCGCAAATTTCAAATCCGCCAGGGGTTGCCTTTTCTATAGTAAATTATTCAAAAAATAATTTTCAACTGTCGCAAATTTTAATTGCGCCAGGGATTGCCTTTTCTATAGTAAATTATTCAAAAAATAATTTTTTACTGTCGCAAATTTTAATTACGCCAGGGATTGCCTTTTCTATAGTAAATTATTCAAAAAATAATTTTCAACTGTCGCAAATTTTAATTACGCCAGGGATTGCCTTTTCTATAGTAAATTATTCAAAAAATAATTTTCAACTGTCGCAAATTTTAATTACGCCAGGGATTGCCTTTTCTATAGTAAATTATTCAAAAAATAATTTTCAACTGTCGCAAATTTCAAATCCGCCAGGGATTGCCTTTTCTTTAGTAAATTATTCAAAAAATAATTTTTTACTGTCGCAAATTTTAATTACGCCAGGGATTGCCTTTTCTATAGTAAATTATTCAAAAAATAATTTTCTACTGTCGCAAATTTCAAATCCGCCAGGGATTGCCTTTTCTATAGTAAACTTTTCAAAAAATAATTTTTTACTGTCGCAAATTTTAATTACGCCAGGGATTGCCTTTTCTATAGTAAATTATTCAAAAAATAATTTTATACTGTCGCAAATTTTAATTACGCCAGGGATTGCCTTTTCTATAGTAAATTATTCAAAAAATAATTTTCTACTGTCGCAAATTTCAAATCCGCCAGGGATTGCCTTTTCTATAGTAAATTATTCAAAAAATAATTTTCAACTGTCGCAAATTTTAATTACGCCAGGGATTGCCTTTTCTATAGTAAATTATTCAAAAAATAATTTTCAACTGTCGCAAATTTTAATTACGCCAGGGATTGCCTTTTCTATAGTAAACTTTTCAAAAAATAATTTTCAAGTGTCGCAAATTTTAATTGCGCCAGGGATGTCCTTTTCTATAGTAAATTATTCAAAAAAAAATTTTTTACTGTCGCAAATTTTAATTACGCCAGGGATTGCCTTTTCTATAGTAAATTATTCAAAAAATAATTTTCTACTGTCGCAAATTTCAATTCCGCCAGGGATTGCCTTTTCTATAGTAAACTTTTCAAAAAATAATTTTTTACTGTCGCAAATTTTAATTACGCCAGGGACTGCCTTTTCTATAGTAAATTATTCAAAACATAATTTTATACTGTCGCAAATTTTAATTACGCCACGGATTGCCTTTTCTATAGTAAATTATTAAAAAAATAATTTTCTACTGTCGCAAATTTCAAATCCGCCAGGGATTGCCTTTTCTATAGTAAATTATTCAAAAAATAATTTTCAACTGTCGCCAATTTTAATTGCGCCAGGGATTGCCTTTTCTATAGTAAATTATTCAAAAAATAATTTTTTACTGTCGCAAATTTTAATTACGCCAGGGATTGCCTTTTCTATAGTAAATTATTCAAAAAATAATTTTCAACTGTCGCAAATTTTAATTACGCCAGGGATTGCCTTTTCTATAGTAAATTATTCAAAAAATAATTTTCAACTGTCGCAAATTTTAATTACGCCAGGGATTGCCTTTTCTATAGTAAATTATTCAAAAAATAATTTTCAACTGTCGCAAATTTCAAATCTGCCAGGGATTGCCTTTTCTATAGTAAATTATTCAAAAAATAATTTTATACTGTCGCAAATTTTAATTGCGCCAGGGATTGCCTTTTCTATAGTAAATTATTCAAAAAATAATTTTCAACTGTCGCAATTTTAATTACGCCAGGGATTGCCTTTTCTATAGTAAATTATTCAAAAAATAATTTTATACTGTCGGAAATTTTAATTGCGCCAGGGATTGCCTTTTCTATAGTAAATTATTCAAAAATAATTTTCAACTGTCGCAAATTTTAAATCCGCCAGGGATTGCCTTTTCTATAGTAAACTTTTCAAAAAATAATTTTCTACTGTCGCAAATTTTAATTACGCTAGGGATTGCCTTTTCTATAGTAAATTATTCAAAAAATAATTTTCAACTGTCGCAAATTTTAATTACGCCAGGGATTGCCTTTTCTATAGTAAATTATTCAAAAAATAATTTTTTACTGTCGCAAATTTTAATTACGCCAGGGATTGCCTTTTCTATAGTAAATTATTCAAAAAATAATTTTCAACTGTCGCAAATTTCAAATCCGCCAGGGATTGCCTTTTCTATAGTAAATTATTCAAAAAATAATTTTTTACTGTCGCAAATTTTAAATACGCCAGGGATTGCCTTTTCTATAGTAAATTATTCAAAAAATAATTTTCTACTGTCGCAAATTTTAAATATCCCAGGGATTGCCTTTTCTATAGTAAATTATTCAAAAATACTTTTTTACTGTCGCTAATTTAAGTGCGCCAGGGATTGCCTTTTCTATAGTAAATTATTCAAAAAATAATTTTTTACTGTCGCAAATTTTAAGTGCGCCAGGGATTGCCTTTTCTATAGTAAATTATTCAAAAAATAATTTTTTACTCTCGCAAATTTCAATTTCGCCAGGTAAATTTTTCACAAATTAATTTTTTACTGTCGCAAATTTTAAATACGCCAGGGATTGCCTTTTCTATAGTAAATTATTCAAAAAATAATTTTCTACTGTCGCAAATTTTAATTACGCCAGGGATTGCCTTTTCTATAGTAAATTTCTCAAAAAATAATTTTCTACTGTCGCAAATTTTAATAACGCCAGGGATTGCCTTTTCTATAGTAAACTTTTCAAAAAATAATTTTTTACTATCGCAAGTTTTAATTGCGCCAGGGATTGCCTTTTCTATAGTAAATTATTCAAAAAATAATTTTTTACTGTGGCAAATTTTAAGTGCGCCAGGGATTGCCTTATCTATAGTAAATTATTCAAAAAATAATTTTCAACTGTCGCAAATTTTAATTGCGCCAGGGATTGCCTTTTCTATAGTAAATTATTCAAAAAATAATTTTCTACTGTCGCAAATTTTAAGTGCGCTAGGGATTGCCTTTTCTATAGTAAATTATTCAAAAAATAATTTTCTACTGTCGCAAATTTTAATTACGCCAGGGATTGCCTTTTGTATAGTAAATTATTCAAAAAATAATTTTCAACTGTCGCAAATTTTAATTACGCCAGGGATTGCCTTTTCTATAGTAAATTATTCAAAAAATAATTTTCAACTGTCGCAAATTTTAATTGCGCCAGGGATTGCCTTTTCTATAGTAAATTATTCAAAAAATAATTTTTTACTGTCGCAAATTTCAAAATCCGCCAGGGATTGCCTTTTCTATAGTAAATTATTCAAAAAATAATTTTTTACTGTCGCAAATTTTAATTACGCCA
>CAWVNZ010000883.1:0-62923 GCA_963930735.1 Dioctria linearis | reverse complement strand
AAAGGCAATCCCTGGCGCAATTAAAATTTGCGACAGTATAAAATTAAATTTTGAAAAACTTACTATAGAAAAGGCAATCCCTGGCGTAATTAAAATTTTCGACAGTAAAAAATTAATTTTTGAAAAATTTACTATAGAAGAGGCAATCCCTGGCGTATTTAAAATTTGCGACAGTAAAAAATTAGTTTTTGAAAAATTTACTATAGAAAAGGCAATCCCTGGCGTAATTAAAATTTGCGACAGTAAAAAATTATTTTTTGAAAAATTTACTGTAGAAAAGGCAATCCCTGGCGTAATTAAAATTTGCCACAGTATAAAATTAAATTTTGAAAAATTTACTATAGAAAAGCAATACCTGGCGTAATTAAAATTTGCGACAGTAGAAAATTATTTTTTGAATAATTTACTATAAAAAGGCAATCCCTGGCGTAATTAAAATTTGCGACAGTAAAAAATAATTTTTTGAAAAATTTACTATAGAAAAGGCAATCCCTGGCGTAATTAAAATTTTGGACAGTAAAAAATTATGTTTTGAAAAATTTACTATAGATAAAGCAATCCCTGGCGCAATTAAAATTTGCGACAGTAGAAAATTAATTTTTGAAAAATTTACTGTAGAAAAGGCAATCCCTGGCGCAATTAAAATTTGCGACAGTAGAAAATTATTTTTTGAAAAATTTACTGTAGAAAAGGCAATACCTGGCGCAATTAAAATTTGCGACAGTAAAAAATTAATTTTGGAAAAATTTACTATAGAAAAGGCAATCCCTGACGTAATTAAAATTTGCGACAGTAAAAAATTAATTTTTGAAAAATTTAATATAGAAAAGGCAATCCCTGGCGTAATTAAAATTTGCGACAGTAAAAAATTATTTTTTGAAAAATTTACTATAGAAAAGGCAATCCCTGGCGTAAATTTGCGACAGTAAAAAATTATTTTTTGAAAAATTTACTATAGAAAAGGCAATACCTGGCGCAATTAAAATTTGCGACAGTAAAAAATTATTTTTTGAAAAATTTACTATACAAAAGGCAATCCCTGGCGCAATTAAAATTTGCGACAGTAAAAAATTATTTTTTGAAAAATTTACTATAGAAATGGCAATCCCTGGCGTAATTAAAATTTTCGACAGAAAAAAATAATTTTTTGAAAAATTTACTATAGAAAAGGCAATACTTGGCGCAATTAAAATTTCCGACAGTAAAAAATTAATTTTTGAACAATTTACTATAGAAAAGGCAAACCCTGGCGTAATTAAAATTTGCGACAGTAAAAAATTATTTTTTGAAAAATTTACTATAGGAAAGGCAATCCCTGGCGCAATTAAAATTTGCGACAGTAAAAAATTATTTTTTGCAAAATTTACTATAGAAAAGGCAATCCCTGGCGTATTTAAAATTTGCGACAGTAAAAAATTATTTTTTGAAAAATTTACCATAGAAAAGGCAATCCCTGGCGCAATTAAAATTTGTGACAGTAGAAAATTAATTTTTGAAAAATTTACTGTAGGAAAGGCAATCCCTGGCGCAATTAAAATTTGCGACAGTAGAAAATAATTTTTTGAAAAATTTACTGTAGAAAAGGCAATACCTGGCGCAATTAAAATTTGCGATAGTAAAAAATTAATTTTTGAAAAATTTACTATAGAAAAGGCAATCCCTGGCGTATTTAAAATTTGCGACAGTATAAAATTAAATTTTGAAAAATTTACTATAGAAAAGGCAATACCTGGCGTAATTAAAATTTGCGACAGTAGAAAATTATTTTTTGAATAATTTACTATAGAAAAGGCAATCCCTGGCGTAATTAAAATTTGCGACAGTAAAAAATAATTTTTTGAAAAATTTACTATAGAAAAGGCAATCCCTGGCGTAATTAAAATTTGCGACAGTAGAAAATTAGTTTTTGAAAAATTTACTGTAGAAAAGGCAATCCCTGGCGCAATTAAAATTTGCGACAGTAAAAAATTAATTTTTGAAAAATTTACTATAGAAAAGGCAATCCCTGGCGTAATTAAAATTTGCGACATTAAAAAATTAGTTTTTGAAAAATTTATAGTAGAAAAGGCAATCTCTGGCGCAGTTAAAATTTGCGACATTAAAAAATTATTTTTTGCAAATTTTACTATAGAAAAGGCAATCCCTGGCGTAATTAAAATTTGCGACAGTAGAAAATTAGTTTTTGAAAAATTTACTGTAGAAAAGGCAATCCCTGGCGTAATTAAAATTTGCGACAGTAGAAAATTAGTTTTTGAAAAATTTACTGTAGAAAAGGCAATCCTTGGCGCAATTAAAATTTGCGACAGTAAAAAATTATTTTTTGCAAAATTTACTATAGAAAAGGCAATCCCTGGTGTAATTCAAAATTTGCGACAGTAAAAAATTAGTTTTTGAAAAATTTACAGTAGAAAAGGCAATCTCTGGCGCAGTTAAAATTTGCGACAGTAAAATATTATTTTTTGCAAAATTTACTATAGAAAAGGCAATCCCTGGCGTAATTAAAATTTGCGACAGTAGAAAATTAGTTTTTGAAAAATTTACTGTAGAAAAGGCAATCCCTGGCGCAATTAAAATTTGCGATAGTAAAAAATTATTTTTTGAATAATTTACTATAGAAAAGGCAATCCCTGGCGTATTTAAAATTTGCGACAGTATAAAATTATTTTTTGAAAAATTTACCATAGAAAAGGCAATCCCTGGCGCAATTAAAATTTGTGACAGTAGAAAATTAATTTTTGAAAAATTTACTGTAGAAAAGGCAATCCCTGGCGCAATTAAAATTTGCGACAGTAGAAAATAATTTTTTGAAAAATTTACTGTAGAAAAGGCAATACCTGGCGCAATTAAAATTTGCGATAGTAAAAAATTAATTTTTGAAAAATTTACTATAGAAAAGGCAATCCCTGGCGTATTTAAAATTTGCGACAGTATAAAATTATTTTTGAATAATTTACTATAAAAAGGCAATCCCTGGCGTAATTAAAATTTGCGACAGTAAAAAATAATTTTTTGAAAAATTTACTATAGAAAAGGCAATCCCTGGCGTAATTAAAATTTTGGACAGTAAAAAATTATGTTTTGAAAAATTTACTATAGAAAAAGCAATCCCTGGCGCAATTAAAATTTGCGACAGTAGAAAATTAATTTTTGAAAAATTTACTGTAGAAAAGGCAATCCCTGGCGCAATTAAAATTTGCGACAGTAGAAAATTATTTTTTGAAAAATTTACTGTAGAAAAGGCAATACCTGGCGCAATTAAAATTTGCGACAGTAAAAAATTAATTTTTGAAAAATTTACTATAGAAAAGGCAATCCCTGGCGTAATTAAAATTTGCGACAGTAAAAAATTAATTTTTGAAAAATTTAATATAGAAAAGGCAATCCCTGGCGTAATTAAAATTTGCGACAGTAAAAAATTATTTTTTGAAAAATTTACTATAGAAAAGGCAATCCCTGGCGTAAATTTGCGACAGTAAAAAATTATTTTTTGAAAAATTTACTATAGAAAAGGCAATACCTGGCGCAATTAAAATTTGCGACAGTAAAAAATTAATTTTTGAAAAATTTACTATACAAAAGGCAATCCCTGGCGCAATTAAAATTTGCGACAGTAAAAAATTATTTTTTGAAAAATTTACTATAGAAATGGCAATCCCTGGCGTAATTAAAATTTGCGACAGAAAAAAATAATTTTTTGAAAAATTTACTATAGAAAAGGCAATACTTGGCGCAATTAAAATTTCCGACAGTAAAAAATTAATTTTTGAACAATTTACTATAGAAAAGGCAAACCCTGGCGTAATTAAAATTTGCGACAGTAAAAAATTATTTTTTGAAAAATTTACTATAGGAAAGGCAATCCCTGGCGCAATTAAAATTTGCGACAGCAAAAAATTATTTTTTGAAAAATTTACTATAGAATAGGCAATGGCCTAATTAAAATTTGCGACAGTATAAAATTAAATTTTGAAAAATTTACTATAGAAAAGGCAATCCCTGGCGTAATTAAAATTTGCGACAGTAAAAAATTATTTTTTGAAAAATTAACTGCAGAAAAGGCAATTCCTGGGGTAATTAAAATTTGCGACAGTAAAAAATTAATTTTTGAATAATTTACTATAGAAAAGGCAATCCCTGGAGTATTTAAAATTTGCGACAGTATAAAATTAAATTTTGAAAAATTTACTATAGAAAAGGCAATCCCTGGCGCAATTAAAATTTGCGACAGTAAAAAATTATTTTTTGCAAAATTTACTATAGAAAAGGCAATCCCTGGCGTATTTAAAATTGGCGACAATAGAAAATTATTTTTTGAATAATTTACTATAGAAAAGGCAATCCCTGGCGCAATTAAAATTTGCGACAGTAAAAAATTATTTTTTGAATAATTTACTATAGAAAAGGCAATTCCTGGCGTAATTAAAATTTGCGACAGTAGAAAATTATTTTTTGAATAATTTACTATAGAAAAGGCAATCCCTGGCGCAATTAAATTTGCGACAGTAAAAAATTATTTTTTGAAAAATGTACTGTAGAAAAGGCAATCCCTGGCGCAATTAAAATTTGCGACAGTAGAAAATTATTTTTTGAAAAATTTACTGTAGAAAAGGCAATCCCTGGCGTATTTAAAATTTACGACAGTAAAAAATTATTTTTTGAAAAATTTACTGTAGAAAAGGCAATCCCTGGTGGATTTAAAATTTGCGACAGTAAAAAATTATTTTTTGTAAAATTTACTGTAGAAAAGGCAATCCCTGGCGTAATAAAAATTTGCGACAATATAAAATTAAATTTTGAAAAATTTACTATAGAAAAGGCAATCCCTGGCGCAATTAAAATTTGCGACAGTATAAAATTAAATTTTGAAAAATTTACTATAGAAAAGGCAATCCCTGGCGTAATTAAAATTTTCGACAGTAAAAAATTAATTTTTGAAAAATTTACTATAGAAGAGGCAATCCCTGGCGTATTTAAAATTTGCGACAGTAAAAAATTAGTTTTTGAAAAATTTACTATAGAAAAGGCAATCCCTGGCGTAATTAAAATTTTGAGACAGTAAAAAATTATTTTTTGAAAAATTTACTGTAGAAAAGGCAATCCCTGGTGTAATTAAAATTTGCGACAGTATAAAATTAAATTTTGAAAAATTTACTATAGAAAAGCAATACCTGGCGTAATTAAAATTTGCGACAGTAGAAAATTATTTTTTGAATAATTTACTATAGAAAAGGCAATCCCTGGCGTAATTAAAATTTGCGACAGTAAAAAATAATTTTTT
Source organism: Dioctria linearis (assembly GCA_963930735.1). Classification (NCBI taxonomy): domain Eukaryota; kingdom Metazoa; phylum Arthropoda; class Insecta; order Diptera; family Asilidae; genus Dioctria; species Dioctria linearis. Next base: position 57,645 of record CAWVNZ010000883.1, on the reverse strand, counting down.
GAAAAATTTACTATAGAAAAGGCAATCCCTGGCGTAATTAAAATTTTGGACAGTAAAAAATTATGTTTTGAAAAATTTACTATAGAAAAAGCAATCCCTGGCGCAATTAAAATTTGCGACAGTAGAAAATTAATTTTTGAAAAATTTACTGTAGAAAAGGCAATCCCTGGCGCAATTAAAATTTGCGACAGTAGAAAATTATCTTTTGAAAAATTTACTGTAGAAAAGGCAATACCTGGCGCAATTAAAATTTGCGACAGTAAAAAATTAATTTTTGAAAAATTTACTATAGAAAAGGCAATCCCTGGCGTAATTAAAATTTGCGACAGTAAAAAATTAATTTTTGAAAAATTTAATATATAAAAGGCAATCCCTGGCGTAATTAAAATTTGCGACAGTAAAAAATTATTTTTTGAAAAATTTACTATAGAAAAGGCAATCCCTGGCGTAAATTTGCGACAGTAAAAAATTATTTTTTGAAAAATTTACTATAGAAAAGGCAATCCCTGGCGCATTTAAAATTTGCGACAGTATAAAATTAAATTTTGAAAAATTTACTATACAAAAGGCAATCCCTGGCGCATTTAAAATTTGCGGCAGTAGAAAATTATTTTTTGCAAAATTTACTATAGAAAAGGCAATCCCTGGCGGATTTAAAATTTGCGACAGTAAAAAATTAATTTTTGAAAAATTTACTATAGAAAAGGCAATCCGTGGCGCAATTAAAATTTGCGACAGTAAAAAATTAATTTTTGAAAAATTTACTATAGAAAAGGCAATCCCTGGCGTAATTAAAATTTGCGACATTAAAAAATTAGTTTTTGAAAAATTTACAGTAGAAAAGGCAATCTCTGGCGCAGTTAAAATTTGCGACATTAAAAAATTATTTTTTGCAAATTTTACTATAGAAAAGGCAATCCCTGGCGTAATTAAAATTTGCGACAGTAGAAAATTAGTTTTTGAAAAATTTACTGTAGAAAAGGCAATCCCTGGCGCAATTAAAATTTGCGACAGTAAAAAATTATTTTTTGAATAATTTACTATAGAAAAGGCAATCCCTGGCGTATTTAAAATTTGCGACAGTATAAAATTATATTTTGAAAAATTTACTATAGAAAAGGCAGTCCTTGGCGCAATTAAAATTTGCGACAGTAAAAAATTATTTTTTCCAAAATTTACTATAGAAAAGGCAATATCTGGCGTAACTAAAATTTGCGACAGTAGAAAATTAGTTTTTGAAAAATTTACTGTAGAAAAGGGCAATCCCTGCCGCAATTAAAATTTGGGACAGTAAAAAATTAAATTTTGAAAAATTTACTATAGAAAAGGCAATCCCTGGTGTAATTAAAATTTGCGACAGTAAAAAATTATTTTTTGCAAAATTTACTATAGAAAAGGCAATCCCTGGCGCAATTAAAATTTGCGACAGTAAAAAATTAATTTTTGAACAATTTACTATAGAAAAAGCAATCCCTGGCGTAATTAAAATTTGCGACAGTAAAAAATTATTTTTTCAGAAATTTACTATACGAAAGACAATCCCTGACGCAATTAAAATTTGCGACAGTATAAAATTAAATTTTGAAAAATTTACTATAGAAAAGGCAATACCTGGCGTAATTAAAATTTGCGACAGTAAAAAATTATTTTTTGAAAAATTTACTGTAGAAAAGGCAATCCCTGGCGTATTTAAAATTTGCGACAGTAAAAAATTATTTTTTGAAATATTTACTATAGAAAAGGCAATCCCTGGCGCAATTAAAATTTGCGACAGTAAAAAATTATTTTTTGCAAAATTTACTATAGAAAAGGCAATCCCTGGTGTAATTCAAAATTTGCGACAGTAAAAAATTAGTTTTTGAAAAATTTACAGTAGAAAAGGCAATCTCTGGCGCAGTTAAAATTTGCGACAGTAAAAAATTATTTTTTGCAAAATTTACTATAGAAAAGGCAATCCCTGGCGTAATTAAAATTTGCGACAGTAGAAAATTAGTTTTTGAAAAATTTACTGTAGAAAAGGCAATCCCTGGCGCAATTAAAATTTGCGATAGTAAAAAATTATTTTTTGAATAATTTACTATAGAAAAGGCAATCCCTGGCGTATTTAAAATTTGCGACAGTATAAAATTAAATTTTGAAAAATTTACTATAGAAAAGGCAGTCCTTGGCGCAATTAAAATTTGCGAGAGTAAAAATTTTTTTTTTGCAAAATTTACTATAGAAAAGGCAATCCCTGGCGTAATTAAAATTTGCGACAGTAGAAAATTAGTTTTTGAAAAAATTACTGTAGAAAAGGCAATCCCTGCCGCAATTAAAATTTGGGACAGTAAAATTTTAAATTTTGAAAAATTAACTATAGAAAAGGCAATCCCTGGTGTAATTAAAATTTGCGACAGTAAAAAATTATTTTTTGCAAAATTTACTATAGAAAAGGCAATCCCTGGCGCAATTAAATTTGCGACAGTAAAAAATTAATTTTTGAACAATTTACTAGAGAAAAGGCAATCCCTGGCGTAATTAAAATTTGCGACAGTAAAAAATTATTTTTTGAAAAATTTACTATAGGAAAGGCAATCCCTGGCGCAATTAAAATTTGCGACAGTATAAAATTAAATTTTGAAAAATTTACTATAGAAAAGGCAATCCCGGGCGTAATTAAAATTTGCGACAGTAAAAAATTATTTTTTGAAAAATTTACTGTAGAAAAGGCAATCCCTGGCGTATTTAAAATTTGCGAAAGTAAAAAATTATTTTTTGAAAAATTTACTATAGAATAGGCAATCCCTGGCGCAATTAAAATTTGCGACAGTAAAAAATTTATTTTTTGAAAAATTTACTATAGAAAAGGCAATCCCTGGCGTAATTAAAATTTGCGACAGTAAAAAATTATTTTTTGAAAAATTTACTGTAGAAAAGGCAAACCCTGGCGCAATTAAAATTTTCGACAGTAAAAAATTATTTTTTGAAAAATTTACTATAGAAGAGGCAATCCCTGGCGTATTTAAAATTTGCGACAGTAAAAAATTAATTTTTGAAAAATTTACTATAGAAAAGGCAATCCCTGGTGTAGTTAAAATTTGCGACAGTAAAAAATTATTTTTTGAAAAATTTACTGTAGAAAAGGCAATTCCTGGCGTAATTAAAATTTGCGACAGAAAAAATTATTTTTTGAATAATTTACTATAGAAAAGGCAATCCCTGGCGCAATTAAAATTTGCGACAATAAAAAATTATTTTTTGCCAAATTTACTATAGAAAAGGCAATCCCTGGCGTATTTAAAATTTGCGACAGTAAAAAATTATTTTTTGAAAAATTTACTGTAGAAAAGGCAATCCCTGGCGCATTTAAAATTTGCGACAGTATAAAATTAAATTTTGAAAAATTTACTATAGAAAAGGCAATCCCTGGCGCATTTAAAATTTGCGGCAGTAGAAAATTATTTTTTGCAAAATTTACTATAGAAAAGGCAATCCCTGGCGGATTTAAAATTTGCGACAGTAAAAAATTAATTTTTGAAAAATTTACTATAGAAAAGGCAATCCGTGGCGCAATTAAAATTTGCGACAGTAAAAAATTAATTTTTGAAAAATTTACTATAGAAAAGGCAATCCCTGGCGTAATTAAAATTTGCGACATTAAAAAATTAGTTTTTGAAAAATTTACAGTAGAAAAGGCAATCTCTGGCGCAGTTAAAATTTGCGACATTAAAAAATTATTTTTTGCAAATTTTACTATAGAAAAGGCAATCCCTGGCGTAATTAAAATTTGCGACAGTAGAAAATTAGTTTTTGAAAAATTTACTGTAGAAAAGGCAATCCCTGGCGCAATTAAAATTTGCGACAGTAAAAAATTATTTTTTGAATAATTTACTATAGAAGAGGCAATCCCTGGCGTATTTAAAATTTGCGACAGTATAAAATTATATTTTGAAAAATTTACTATAGAAAAGGCAGTCCTTGGCGCAATTAAAATTTGCGACAGTAAAAAATTATTTTTTCCAAAATTTACTATAGAAAAGGCAATATCTGGCGTAATTAAAATTTGCGACAGTAGAAAATTAGTTTTTGAAAAATTTACTGTAGAAAAGGGCAATCCCTGCCGCAATTAAAATTTGGGACAGTAAAAAATTAAATTTTGAAAAATTTACTATAGAAAAGGCAATCCCTGGTGTAATTAAAATTTGCGACAGTAAAAAATTATTTTTTGCAAAATTTACTATAGAAAAGGCAATCCCTGGCGCAATTAAAATTTGCGACAGTAAAAAATTAATTTTTGAACAATTTACTATAGAAAAAGCAATCCCTGGCGTAATTAAAATTTGCGACAGTAAAAAATTATTTTTTCAGAAATTTACTATACGAAAGACAATCCCTGGCGCAATTAAAATTTGCGACAGTATAAAATTAAATTTTGAAAAATTTACTATAGAAAAGGCAATCCCTGGCGTAATTAAAATTTGCGACAGTAAAAAATTATTTTTTGAAAAATTTACTGTAGAAAAGGCAATCCCTGGCGTATTTAAAATTTGCGACAGTAAAAAATTATTTTTTGAAATATTTACTATAGAAAAGGCAATCCCTGGCGCAATTAAAATTTGCGACAGTAAAAAATTATTTTTTGCAAAATTTACTATAGAAAAGGCAATCCCTGGTGTAATTCAAAATTTGCGACAGTAAAAAATTAGTTTTTGAAAAATTTACAGTAGAAAAGGCAATCTCTGGCGCAGTTAAAATTTGCGACAATAAAAAATTATTTTTTGCAAAATTTACTATACAAAAGGCAATCCCTGGCGTAATTAAAATTTGCGACAGTAGAAAATTAGTTTTTGAAAAATTTACTATAGAAAAGGCAATCCCTGGTGTAATTCAAAATTTGCGACAGTAAAAAATTAGTTTTTGAAAAATTTACAGTAGAAAAGGCAATCTCTGGCGTATTTAAAATTTGCGACAGTAAAAAATTATTTTTTGAAATATTTACTATAGAAAAGGCAATCCCTGGCGCAATTAAAATTTGCGACAGTAAAAAATTATTTTTTGCAAAATTTACTATAGAAAAGGCAATCCCTGGTGTAATTCAAAATTTGCGACAGTAAAAAATTAGTTTTTGAAAAATTTACAGTAGAAAAGGCAATCTCTGGCGCAGTTAAAATTTGCGACAGTAAAAAATTATTTTTTGCAAAATTTACTATAGAAAAGGCAATCCCTGGCGTAATTAAAATTTGCGACAGTAGAAAATTAGTTTTTGAAAAATTTACTGTAGAAAAGGCAATCCCTGGCGCAATTAAAATTTGCGATAGTAAAAAATTATTTTTTGAATAATTTACTATAGAAGAGGCAATCCCTGGCGTATTTAAAATTTGCGACAGTATAAAATTATATTTTGAAAAATTTACTATAGAAAAGGCAGTCCTTGGCGCAATTAAAATTTGCGACAGTAAAAAATTATTTTTTCCAAAATTTACTATAGAAAAGGCAATATCTGGCGTAATTAAAATTTGCGACAGTAGAAAATTAGTTTTTGAAAAATTTACTGTAGAAAAGGGCAATCCCTGCCGCAATTAAAATTTGGGACAGTAAAAAATTAAATTTTGAAAAATTTACTATAGAAAAGGCAATCCCTGGTGTAATTAAAATTTGCGACAGTAAAAAATTATTTTTTGCAAAATTTACTATAGAAAAGGCAATCCCTGGCGCAATTAAAATTTGCGACAGTAAAAAATTAATTTTTGAACAATTTACTATAGAAAAAGCAATCCCTGGCGTAATTAAAATTTGCGACAGTAAAAAATTATTTTTTCAGAAATTTACTATACGAAAGACAATCCCTGGCGCAATTAAAATTTGCGACAGTATAAAATTAAATTTTGAAAAATTTACTATAGAAAAGGCAATCCCTGGCGTAATTAAAATTTGCGACAGTAAAAAATTATTTTTTGAAAAATTTACTGTAGAAAAGGCAATCCCTGGCGTATTTAAAATTTGCGACAGTAAAAAATTATTTTTTGAAATATTTACTATAGAAAAGGCAATCCCTGGCGCAATTAAAATTTGCGACAGTAAAAAATTATTTTTTGCAAAATTTACTATAGAAAAGGCAATCCCTGGTGTAATTCAAAATTTGCGACAGTAAAAAATTAGTTTTTGAAAAATTTACAGTAGAAAAGGCAATCTCTGGCGCAGTTAAAATTTGCGACAATAAAAAATTATTTTTTGCAAAATTTACTATACAAAAGGCAATCCCTGGCGTAATTAAAATTTGCGACAGTAGAAAATTATTTTTTGAATAATTTACTATAGAAAAGGCAATCCCTGGCGTAATTAAAATTTGCGACAGTAAAAAATAATTTTTTGAAAAATTTAATATAGAAAAGGCAATCCCTGGCGCAATTAAAATTTTCGACAGTAAAAAATTATTTTTTTGAAAAATTTACTGTAGAAAAGGCAATCCCTTGCGCAATTAAAATTTGCGACAGTATAAAATTAAATTTTGAAAAATTTACTATAGAAAAGGCAATCCCTGGCGTAATTAAAATGTGCGACAGTAGAAAATTATTTTTTGAATAATTTACTATAGAAAAGGCAATCCCTGGCGTAATTAAAATTTGAGACAGTAAAAAATTATTTTTTGAAAAATTTACTACAGAAAAGGCAATCCCTGGCGTAATTAAAATTTTCGACAGTAAAAAATTATTTTTTGAAAAATTTACCATAGAAAAGGCAATCCCTGGCGCAATTAAAATTTGTGACAGTAGAAAATTAATTTTTGAAAAATTTACTGTAGAAAAGGCAATCCCTGGCGCAATTAAAATTTGCGACAGTAGAAAATAATTTTTTGAAAAATTTACTGTAGAAAAGGCAATACCTGGCGCAATTAAAATTTGCGATAGTAAAAAATTAATTTTTGAAAAATTTACTATAGAAAAGGCAATCCCTGGCTTATTTAAAATTTGCGACAGTATAAAATTAAATTTTGAAAAATTTACTATAGAAAAGGCAATACCTGGCGTAATTAAAATTTGCGACAGTAGAAAATTATTTTTTGAATAATTTACTATAGAAAAGGCAATCCCTGGCGTAATTAAAATTTGCGACAGTAAAAAATAATTTTTTGAAAAATTTACTATAGAAAAGGCAATCCCTGGCGTAATTAAAATTTTGGACAGTAAAAAATTGTTTTTTGAAAAATTTACTATAGAAAAGGCAATCGCTGGCGTATATAAAATTTGCGACAGTAGAAAATTAATTTTTGAAAAATTTACTGTAGAAAAGGCAATCCCTGGCGCAATTAAAATTTGCGACAGTAGAAAATTATTTTTTGAAAAATTTACTGTAGAAAAGGCAATACCTGGCGCAATTAAAATTTGCGACAGTAAAAAATTAATTTTTGAAAAATTTACTATAGAAAAGGCAATCCCTGGCGTAATTAAAATTTGTGACAGTAAAAAATTAATTTTTGAAAAATTTAATATAGAAAAGGCAATCCCTGGCGTAATTAAAATTTGCGACAGTAAAAAATTATTTTTTGAAAAATTTACTATAGAAAAGGCAATCCCTGGCGCAAATTTGCGACAGTAAAAAATTATTTTTTGAAAAATTTACTATAGAAAAGGCAATACCTGGCGCAATTAAAATTTGCGACAGTAAAAAATTATTTTTTGAAAAATTTACTATAGAATAGGCAATGGCCTAATTAAAATCTGCGACAGTATAAAATTAAATTTTGAAAAATTTACTATAGAAAAGGCAATCCCTGGCGTAATTAAAATTTGCGACAGTAAAAAATTATTTTTTGAAAAATTTACTGCAGAAAAGTCAATTCCTGGGGTAATTAAAATTTGCGACAGTAAAAAATTAATTTTTGAATAATTTACTATAGAAAAGGCAATCCCTGGAGTATTTAAAATTTGCGACAGTATAAAATTAAATTTTGAAAAATTTACTATAGAAAAGGCAATCCCTGGCGCAATTAAAATTTGCGACAGTAAAAAATTATTTTTTGCAAAATTTACTATAGAAAAGGCAATCCCTGGCGTATTTAAAATTTGCGACAATAGAAAATTATTTTTTGAATAATTTACTATAGAAAAGGCAATCCCTGGCGCAATTAAAATTTGCGACAGTAAAAAATTATTTTTTGAATAATTTACTATAGAAAAGGCAATTCCTGGCGTAATTAAAATTTGCGACAGTAGAAAATTATTTTTTGAATAATTTACTATAGAAAAGGCAATCCCTGGCGCAATTAAATTTGCGACAGTAAAAAATTATTTTTTGAAAAATGTACTGTAGAAAAGGCAATCCCTGGCGCAATTAAAATTTGCGACAGTAGAAAATTATTTTTTGAAAAATTTACTGTAGAAAAGGCAATCCCTGGCGTATTTAAAATTTACGACAGTAAAAAATTATTTTTTGAAAAATTTACTGTAGAAAAGGCAATCCCTGGTGGATTTAAAATTTGCGACAGTAAAAAATTATTTTTTGTAAAATTTACTGTAGAAAAGGCAATCCCTGGCGCAATTAAAATTTGCGACAATATAAAATTAAATTTTGAAAAATTTACTATAGAAAAGGCAATCCCTGGCGCAATTAAAATTTGCGACAGTATAAAATTAAATTTTGAAAAACTTACTATAGAAAAGGCAATCCCTGGCGTAATTAAAATTTTCGACAGTAAAAAATTAATTTTTGAAAAATTTACTATAGAAGAGGCAATCCCTGGCGTATTTAAAATTTGCGACAGTAAAAAATTAGTTTTTGAAAAATTTACTATAGAAAAGGCAATCCCTGGCGTAATTAAAATTTGCGACAGTAAAAAATTATTTTTTGAAAAATTTACTGTAGAAAAGGCAATCCCTGGCGTAATTAAAATTTGCCACAGTATAAAATTAAATTTTGAAAAATTTACTATAGAAAAGCAATACCTGGCGTAATTAAAATTTGCGACAGTAGAAAATTATTTTTTGAATAATTTACTATAAAAAGGCAATCCCTGGCGTAATTAAAATTTGCGACAGTAAAAAATAATTTTTTGAAAAATTTACTATAGAAAAGGCAATCCCTGGCGTAATTAAAATTTTGGACAGTAAAAAATTATGTTTTGAAAAATTTACTATAGATAAAGCAATCCCTGGCGCAATTAAAATTTGCGACAGTAGAAAATTAATTTTTGAAAAATTTACTGTAGAAAAGGCAATCCCTGGCGCAATTAAAATTTGCGACAGTAGAAAATTATTTTTTGAAAAATTTACTGTAGAAAAGGCAATACCTGGCGCAATTAAAATTTGCGACAGTAAAAAATTAATTTTGGAAAAATTTACTATAGAAAAGGCAATCCCTGACGTAATTAAAATTTGCGACAGTAAAAAATTAATTTTTGAAAAATTTAATATAGAAAAGGCAATCCCTGGCGTAATTAAAATTTGCGACAGTAAAAAATTATTTTTTGAAAAATTTACTATAGAAAAGGCAATCCCTGGCGTAAATTTGCGACAGTAAAAAATTATTTTTTGAAAAATTTACTATAGAAAAGGCAATACCTGGCGCAATTAAAATTTGCGACAGTAAAAAATTATTTTTTGAAAAATTTACTATACAAAAGGCAATCCCTGGCGCAATTAAAATTTGCGACAGTAAAAAATTATTTTTTGAAAAATTTACTATAGAAATGGCAATCCCTGGCGTAATTAAAATTTGCGACAGAAAAAAATAATTTTTTGAAAAATTTACTATAGAAAAGGCAATACTTGGCGCAATTAAAATTTCCGACAGTAAAAAATTAATTTTTGAACAATTTACAATAGAAAAGGCAAACCCTGGCGTAATTAAAATTTGCGACAGTAAAAAATTATTTTTTGAAAAATTTACTATAGGAAAGGCAATCCCTGGCGCAATTAAAATTTGCGACAGTAAAAAATTATTTTTTGCAAAATTTACTATAGAAAAGGCAATCCCTGGCGTATTTAAAATTTGCGACAGTAAAAAATTATTTTTTGAAAAATTTACCATAGAAAAGGCAATCCCTGGCGCAATTAAAATTTGTGACAGTAGAAAATTAATTTTTGAAAAATTTACTGTAGGAAAGGCAATCCCTGGCGCAATTAAAATTTGCGACAGTAGAAAATAATTTTTTGAAAAATTTACTGTAGAAAAGGCAATACCTGGCGCAATTAAAATTTGCGATAGTAAAAAATTAATTTTTGAAAAATTTACTATAGAAAAGGCAATCCCTGGCGTATTTAAAATTTGCGACAGTATAAAATTAAATTTTGAAAAATTTACTATAGAAAAGGCAATACCTGGCGTAATTAAAATTTGCGACAGTAGAAAATTATTTTTTGAATAATTTACTATAGAAAAGGCAATCCCTGGCGTAATTAAAATTTGCGACAGTAAAAAATAATTTTTTGAAAAATTTACTATAGAAAAGGCAATCCCTGGCGTAATTAAAATTTGCGACAGTAGAAAATTAGTTTTTGAAAAATTTACTGTAGAAAAGGCAATCCCTGGCGCAATTAAAATTTGCGACAGTAAAAAATTAATTTTTGAAAAATTTACTATAGAAAAGGCAATCCCTGGCGTAATTAAAATTTGCGACATTAAAAAATTAGTTTTTGAAAAATTTATAGTAGAAAAGGCAATCTCTGGCGCAGTTAAAATTTGCGACATTAAAAAATTATTTTTTGCAAATTTTACTATAGAAAAGGCAATCCCTGGCGTAATTAAAATTTGCGACAGTAGAAAATTAGTTTTTGAAAAATTTACTGTAGAAAAGGCAATCCCTGGCGTAATTAAAATTTGCGACAGTAGAAAATTAGTTTTTGAAAAATTTACTGTAGAAAAGGCAATCCTTGGCGCAATTAAAATTTGCGACAGTAAAAAATTATTTTTTGCAAAATTTACTATAGAAAAGGCAATCCCTGGTGTAATTCAAAATTTGCGACAGTAAAAAATTAGTTTTTGAAAAATTTACAGTAGAAAAGGCAATCTCTGGCGCAGTTAAAATTTGCGACAGTAAAATATTATTTTTTGCAAAATTTACTATAGAAAAGGCAATCCCTGGCGTAATTAAAATTTGCGACAGTAGAAAATTAGTTTTTGAAAAATTTACTGTAGAAAAGGCAATCCCTGGCGCAATTAAAATTTGCGATAGTAAAAAATTATTTTTTGAATAATTTACTATAGAAAAGGCAATCCCTGGCGTATTTAAAATTTGCGACAGTATAAAATTATTTTTTGAAAAATTTACCATAGAAAAGGCAATCCCTGGCGCAATTAAAATTTGTGACAGTAGAAAATTAATTTTTGAAAAATTTACTGTAGAAAAGGCAATCCCTGGCGCAATTAAAATTTGCGACAGTAGAAAATAATTTTTTGAAAAATTTACTGTAGAAAAGGCAATACCTGGCGCAATTAAAATTTGCGATAGTAAAAAATTAATTTTTGAAAAATTTACTATAGAAAAGGCAATCCCTGGCGTATTTAAAATTTGCGACAGTATAAAATTATTTTTTGAATAATTTACTATAAAAAGGCAATCCCTGGCGTAATTAAAATTTGCGACAGTAAAAAATAATTTTTTGAAAAATTTACTATAGAAAAGGCAATCCCTGGCGTAATTAAAATTTTGGACAGTAAAAAATTATGTTTGAAAAATTTACTATAGAAAAAGCAATCCCTGGCGCAATTAAAATTTGCGACAGTAGAAAATTAATTTTTGAAAAATTTACTGTAGAAAAGGCAATCCCTGGCGCAATTAAAATTTGCGACAGTAGAAAATTATTTTTTGAAAAATTTACTGTAGAAAAGGCAATACCTGGCGCAATTAAAATTTGCGACAGTAAAAAATTAATTTTTGAAAAATTTACTATAGAAAAGGCAATCCCTGGCGTAATTAAAATTTGCGACAGTAAAAAATTAATTTTGAAAAATTTAATATAGAAAAGGCAATCCCTGGCGTAATTAAAATTTGCGACAGTAAAAAATTATTTTTTGAAAAATTTACTATAGAAAAGGCAATCCCTGGCGTAAATTTGCGACAGTAAAAAATAATTTTTTGAAAAATTTACTATAGAAAAGGCAATACCTGGCGCAATTAAAATTTGCGACAGTAAAAAATTAATTTTTGAAATATTTACTATACAAAAGGCAATCCCTGGCGCAATTAAAATTTGCGACAGTAAAAAATTATTTTTTGAAAAATTTACTATAGAAATGGCAATCCCTGGCGTAATTAAAATTTGCGACAGAAAAAAATAATTTTTTGAAAAATTTACTATAGAAAAGGCAATACTTGGCGCAATTAAAATTTCCGACAGTAAAAAATTAATTTTTTGAACAATTTACTATAGAAAAGGCAAACCCTGGCGTAATTAAAATTTGCGACAGTAAAAATTATTTTTTGAAAAATTTACTATAGGAAAGGCAATCCCTGGCGCAATTAAAATTTGCGACAGCAAAAAATTATTTTTTGAAAAATTTACTATAGAATAGGCAATGGCCTAATTAAAATTTGCGACAGTATAAAATTAAATTTTGAAAAATTTACTATAGAAAAGGCAATCCCTGGCGTAATTAAAATTTGCGACAGTAAAAAATTATTTTTTGAAAAATTAACTGCAGAAAAGGCAATTCCTGGGGTAATTAAAATTTGCGACAGTAAAAAATTAATTTTTGAATAATTTACTATAGAAAAGGCAATCCCTGGAGTATTTAAAATTTGCGACAGTATAAAATTAAATTTTGAAAAATTTACTATAGAAAAGGCAATCCCTGGCGCAATTAAAATTTGCGACAGTAAAAAATTATTTTTTGCAAAATTACTATAGAAAAGGCAATCCCTGGCGTATTTAAAATTGGCGACAATAGAAAATTATTTTTTTGAATAATTTACTATAGAAAAGGCAATCCCTGGCGCAATTAAAATTTGCGACAGTAAAAAATTATTTTTTGAATAATTTACTATAGAAAAGGCAATTCCTGGCGTAATTAAAATTTGCGACAGTAGAAAATTATTTTTTGAATAATTTACTATAGAAAAGGCAATCCCTGGCGCAATTAAATTTGCGACAGTAAAAAATTATTTTTTGAAAAATGTACTGTAGAAAAGGCAATCCCTGGCGCAATTAAAATTTGCGACAGTAGAAAATTATTTTTTGAAAAATTTACTGTAGAAAAGGCAATCCCTGGCGTATTTAAAATTTACGACAGTAAAAAATTATTTTTGAAAAATTTACTGTAGAAAAGGCAATCCCTGGTGGATTTAAAATTTGCGACAGTAAAAAATTATTTTTTGTAAAATTTACTGTAGAAAAGGCAATCCCTGGCGTAATAAAAATTTGCGACAATATAAAATTAAATTTTGAAAAATTTACTATAGAAAAGGCAATCCCTGGCGCAATTAAAATTTGCGACAGTATAAAATTAAATTTTGAAAAATTTACTATAGAAAAGGCAATCCCTGGCGTAATTAAAATTTTCGACAGTAAAAAATTAATTTTTGAAAAATTTACTATAGAAGAGGCAATCCCTGGCGTATTTAAAATTTGCGACAGTAAAAAATTAGTTTTTGAAAAATTTACTATAGAAAAGGCAATCCCTGGCGTAATTAAAATTTTGAGACAGTAAAAAATTATTTTTTGAAAAATTTACTGTAGAAAAGGCAATCCCTGGTGTAATTAAAATTTGCGACAGTATAAAATTAAATTTTGAAAAATTTACTATAGAAAAGCAATACCTGGCGTAATTAAAATTTGCGACAGTAGAAAATTATTTTTTGAATAATTTACTATAGAAAAGGCAATCCCTGGCGTAATTAAAATTTGCGACAGTAAAAAATAATTTTTTGAAAAATTTACTATAGAAAAGGCAATCCCTGGCGTAATTAAAATTTTGGACAGTAAAAAATTATGTTTTGAAAAATTTACTATAGAAAAAGCAATCCCTGGCGCAATTAAAATTTGCGACAGTAGAAAATTAATTTTTGAAAAATTTACTGTAGAAAAGGCAATCCCTGGCGCAATTAAAATTTGCGACAGTAGAAAATTATTTTTTGAAAAATTTACTGTAGAAAAGGCAATACCTGGCGCAATTAAAATTTGCGACAGTAAAAAATTAATTTTTGAAAAATTTACTATAGAAAAGGCAATCCCTGGCGTAATTAAAATTTGCGACAGTAAAAAATTAATTTTTGAAAAATTTAATATATAAAAGGCAATCCCTGGCGTAATTAAAATTTGCGACAGTAAAAAATTATTTTTTGAAAAATTTACTATAGAAAAGGCAATCCCTGGCGTAAATTTGCGACAGTAAAAAATTATTTTTTGAAAAATTTACTATAGAAAAGGCAATCCCTGGCGCATTTAAAATTTGCGACAGTATAAAATTAAATTTTGAAAAATTTACTATACAAAAGGCAATCCCTGGCGCATTTAAAATTTGCGGCAGTAGAAAATTATTTTTTGCAAAATTTACTATAGAAAAGGCAATCCCTGGCGGATTTAAAATTTGCGACAGTAAAAAATTAATTTTTGAAAAATTTACTATAGAAAAGGCAATCCGTGGCGCAATTAAAATTTGCGACAGTAAAAAATTAATTTTTGAAAAATTTACTATAGAAAAGGCAATCCCTGGCGTAATTAAAATTTGCGACATTAAAAAATTAGTTTTTGAAAAATTTACAGTAGAAAAGGCAATCTCTGGCGCAGTTAAAATTTGCGACATTAAAAAATTATTTTTTGCAAATTTTACTATAGAAAAGGCAATCCCTGGCGTAATTAAAATTTGCGACAGTAGAAAATTAGTTTTTGAAAAATTTACTGTAGAAAAGGCAATCCCTGGCGCAATTAAAATTTGCGACAGTAAAAAATTATTTTTTGAATAATTTACTATAGAAAAGGCAATCCCTGGCGTATTTAAAATTTGCGACAGTATAAAATTATATTTTGAAAAATTTACTATAGAAAAGGCAGTCCTTGGCGCAATTAAAATTTGCGACAGTAAAAAATTATTTTTTCCAAAATTTACTATAGAAAAGGCAATATCTGGCGTAACTAAAATTTGCGACAGTAGAAAATTAGTTTTTGAAAAATTTACTGTAGAAAAGGGCAATCCCTGCCGCAATTAAAATTTGGGACAGTAAAAAATTAAATTTTGAAAAATTTACTATAGAAAAGGCAATCCCTGGTGTAATTAAAATTTTCGACAGTAAAAAATTATTTTTTGCAAAATTTACTATAGAAAAGGCAATCCCTGGCGCAATTAAAATTTGCGACAGTAAAAAATTAATTTTTGAACAATTTACTATAGAAAAAGCAATCCCTGGCGTAATTAAAATTTGCGACAGTAAAAAATTATTTTTTCAGAAATTTACTATACGAAAGACAATCCCTGACGCAATTAAAATTTGCGACAGTATAAAATTAAATTTTGAAAAATTTACTATAGAAAAGGCAATACCTGGCGTAATTAAAATTTGCGACAGTAAAAAATTATTTTTTGAAAAATTTACTGTAGAAAAGGCAATCCCTGGCGTATTTAAAATTTGCGACAGTAAAAAATTATTTTTTGAAATATTTACTATAGAAAAGGCAATCCCTGGCGCAATTAAAATTTGCGACAGTAAAAAATTATTTTTTGCAAAATTTACTATAGAAAAGGCAATCCCTGGTGTAATTCAAAATTTGCGACAGTAAAAAATTAGTTTTTGAAAAATTTACAGTAGAAAAGGCAATCTCTGGCGCAGTTAAAATTTGCGACAGTAAAAAATTATTTTTTGCAAAATTTACTATAGAAAAGGCAATCCCTGGCGTAATTAAAATTTGCGACAGTAGAAAATTAGTTTTTGAAAAATTTACTGTAGAAAAGGCAATCCCTGGCGCAATTAAAATTTGCGATAGTAAAAAATTATTTTTTGAATAATTTACTATAGAAAAGGCAATCCCTGGCGTATTTAAAATTTGCGACAGTATAAAATTAAATTTTGAAAAATTTACTATAGAAAAGGCAGTCCTTGGCGCAATTAAAATTTGCGAGAGTAAAAATTTTTTTTTTGCAAAATTTACTATAGAAAAGGCAATCCCTGGCGTAATTAAAATTTGCGACAGTAGAAAATTAGTTTTTGAAAAAATTACTGTAGAAAAGGCAATCCCTGCCGCAATTAAAATTTGGGACAGTAAAATTTTAAATTTTGAAAAATTAACTATAGAAAAGGCAATCCCTGGTGTAATTAAAATTTGCGACAGTAAAAAATTATTTTTTGCAAAATTTACTATAGAAAAGGCAATCCCTGGCGCAATTAAATTTGCGACAGTAAAAAATTAATTTTTGAACAATTTACTAGAGAAAAGGCAATCCCTGGCGTAATTAAAATTTGCGACAGTAAAAAATTATTTTTTGAAAAATTTACTATAGGAAAGGCAATCCCTGGCGCAATTAAAATTTGCGACAGTATAAAATTAAATTTTGAAAAATTTACTATAGAAAAGGCAATCCCGGGCGTAATTAAAATTTGCGACAGTAAAAAATTATTTTTTGAAAAATTTACTGTAGAAAAGGCAATCCCTGGCGTATTTAAAATTTGCGAAAGTAAAAAATTATTTTTTGAAAAATTTACTATAGAATAGGCAATCCCTGGCGCAATTAAAATTTGCGACAGTAAAAAATTTATTTTTTGAAAAATTTACTATAGAAAAGGCAATCCCTGGCGTAATTAAAATTTGCGACAGTAAAAAATTATTTTTTGAAAAATTTACTGTAGAAAAGGCAAACCCTGGCGCAATTAAAATTTTCGACAGTAAAAAATTATTTTTTGAAAAATTTACTATAGAAGAGGCAATCCCTGGCGTATTTAAAATTTGCGACAGTAAAAAATTAATTTTTGAAAAATTTACTATAGAAAAGGCAATCCCTGGTGTAGTTAAAATTTGCGACAGTAAAAAATTATTTTTTGAAAAATTTACTGTAGAAAAGGCAATTCCTGGCGTAATTAAAATTTGCGACAGAAAAAATTATTTTTTGAATAATTTACTATAGAAAAGGCAATCCCTGGCGCAATTAAAATTTGCGACAATAAAAAATTATTTTTTGCCAAATTTACTATAGAAAAGGCAATCCCTGGCGTATTTAAAATTTGCGACAGTAAAAAATTATTTTTTGAAAAATTTACTGTAGAAAAGGCAATCCCTGGCGCATTTAAAATTTGCGACAGTATAAAATTAAATTTTGAAAAATTTACTATAGAAAAGGCAATCCCTGGCGCATTTAAAATTTGCGGCAGTAGAAAATTATTTTTTGCAAAATTTACTATAGAAAAGGCAATCCCTGGCGGATTTAAAATTTGCGACAGTAAAAAATTAATTTTTGAAAAATTTACTATAGAAAAGGCAATCCGTGGCGCAATTAAAATTTGCGACAGTAAAAAATTAATTTTTGAAAAATTTACTATAGAAAAGGCAATCCCTGGCGTAATTAAAATTTGCGACATTAAAAAATTAGTTTTTGAAAAATTTACAGCAGAAAAGGCAATCTCTGGCGCAGTTAAAATTTGCGACATTAAAAAATTATTTTTTGCAAATTTTACTATAGAAAAGGCAATCCCTGGCGTAATTAAAATTTGCGACAGTAGAAAATTAGTTTTTGAAAAATTTACTGTAGAAAAGGCAATCCCTGGCGCAATTAAAATTTGCGACAGTAAAAAATTATTTTTTGAATAATTTACTATAGAAGAGGCAATCCTGGCGTATTTAAAATTTGCGACAGTATAAAATTATATTTTGAAAAATTTACTATAGAAAAGGCAGTCCTTGGCGCAATTAAAATTTGCGACAGTAAAAAATTATTTTTTCCAAAATTTACTATAGAAAAGGCAATATCTGGCGTAATTAAAATTTGCGACAGTAGAAAATTAGTTTTTGAAAAATTTACTGTAGAAAAGGGCAATCCCTGCCGCAATTAAAATTTGGGACAGTAAAAAATTAAATTTTGAAAAATTTACTATAGAAAAGGCAATCCCTGGTGTAATTAAAATTTGCGACAGTAAAAAATTATTTTTTGCAAAATTTACTATAGAAAAGGCAATCCCTGGCGCAATTAAAATTTGCGACAGTAAAAAATTAATTTTTGAACAATTTACTATAGAAAAATAAATCCCTGGCGTAATTAAAATTTGCGACAGTAAAAAATTATTTTTTCAGAAATTTACTATACGAAAGACAATCCCTGGCGCAATTAAAATTTGCGACAGTATAAAATTAAATTTTGAAAAATTTACTATAGAAAAGGCAATCCCTGGCGTAATTAAAATTTGCTACAGTAAAAAATTATTTTTTGAAAAATTTACTGTAGAAAAGGCA
Source organism: Dioctria linearis (assembly GCA_963930735.1). Classification (NCBI taxonomy): domain Eukaryota; kingdom Metazoa; phylum Arthropoda; class Insecta; order Diptera; family Asilidae; genus Dioctria; species Dioctria linearis. The sequence goes on along the minus strand of CAWVNZ010000883.1, from coordinate 39,298 downwards.
ATCCCTGGCGTATTTAAAATTTGCGACAGTAAAAAATTATTTTTGAAATATTTACTATAGAAAAGGCAATCCCTGGCGCAATTAAAATTTGCGACAAAAAAAAATTATTTTTTGCAAAATTTACTATAGAAAAGGCAATCCCTGGTGTAATTCAAAATTTGCGACAGTAAAAAATTAGTTTTTGAAAAATTTACAGTAGAAAAGGCAATCTCTGGCGCAGTTAAAATTTGCGACAATAAAAAATTATTTTTTGCAAAATTTACTATAGAAAAGGCAATCCCTGGCGTAATTAAAATTTGCGACAGTAGAAAATTAGTTTTTGAAAAATTTACTATAGAAAAGGCAATCCCTGGTGTAATTCAAAATTTGCGACAGTAAAAAATTAGTTTTTGAAAAATTTACAGTAGAAAAGGCAATCTCTGGCGTATTTAAAATTTGCGACAGTAAAAAATTATTTTTTGAAATATTTACTATAGAAAAGGCAATCCCTGGCGCAATTAAAATTTGCGACAGTAAAAAATTATTTTTTGCAAAATTTACTATAGAAAAGGCAATCCCTGGTGTAATTCAAAATTTGCGACAGTAAAAAATTAGTTTTTGAAAAATTTACAGTAGAAAAGGCAATCTCTGGCGCAGTTAAAATTTGCGACAGTAAAAAATTATTTTTTGCAAAATTTACTATAGAAAAGGCAATCCCTGGCGTAATTAAAATTTGCGACAGTAGAAAATTAGTTTTTGAAAAATTTACTGTAGAAAAGGCAATCCCTGGCGCAATTAAAATTTGCGATAGTAAAAAATTATTTTTTGAATAATTTACTATAGAAAAGGCAATCCCTGGCGTATTTAAAATTTGCGACAGTATAAAATTAAATTTTGAAAAATTTACTATAGAAAAGGCAGTCCTTGGCGCAATTAAAATTTGCGAGAGTAAAAATTTTTTTTTTGCAAAATTTACTATAGAAAAGGCAATCCCTGGCGTAATTAAAATTTGCGACAGTAGAAAATTAGTTTTTGAAAAAATTACTGTAGAAAAGGCAATCCCTGCCGCAATTAAAATTTGGGACAGTAAAATTTTAAATTTTGAAAAATTAACTATAGAAAAGGCAATCCCTGGTGTAATTAAAATTTGCGACAGTAAAAAATTATTTTTTGCAAAATTTACTATAGAAAAGGCAATCCCTGGCGCAATTAAATTTGCGACAGTAAAAAATTAATTTTTGAAAAATTTACTATAGAAAAGGCAATCCCTGGCGCAATTAAAATTTGCGACAGTAAAAAATTAATTTTTGAACAATTTACTATAGAAAAAGCAATCCCTGGCGTAATTAAAATTTGCGACAGTAAAAAATTATTTTTTCAGAAATTTACTATACGAAAGACAATCCCTGGCGCAATTAAAATTTGCGACAGTATAAAATTAAATTTTGAAAAATTTACTATAGAAAAGGCAATCCCTGGCGTAATTAAAATTTGCGACAGTAAAAAATTATTTTTTGAAAAATTTACTGTAGAAAAGGCAATCCCTGGCGTATTTAAAATTTGCGACAGTATAAAATTAAATTTTGAAAAATTTACTATAGAAAAGGCAATCCCTGGCGCAATTAAAATTTGCGGCAGTAGAAAATTATTTTTTGCAAAATTTACTATAGAAAAGGCAATCCCTGGCGGATTTAAAATTTGCGACAGTAAAAAATTAATTTTTGAAAAATTTACTATAGAAAAGGCAATCCCTGGCGCAATTAAAATTTGCGACAGTAAAAAATTAATTTTTGAAAAATTTACTATAGAAAAGGCAATCCCTGGCGTAATTAAAATTTGCGACAGTAAAAAATTAGTTTTTGAAAAATTTACAGTAGAAAAGGCAATCTCTGGCGCAGTTAAAATTTGCGACATTAAAAAATTATTTTTTGCAAATTTTACTATAGAAAAGGCAATACCTGGCGTAATTAAAATTTGCGACAGTAGAAAATTAGTTTTTGAAAAATTTACTGTAGAAAAGGCAATCCCTGCCGCAATTAAAATTTGCGACAGTAAAAAATTTACTATAGAAAAGGCAATCCCTGGTGTAATTAAAATTTGCGACAGTAAAAATTAGTTTTTGAAAAATTTACAGTAGAAAAGGCAATCTCTGGCGCAGTTAAAATTTGCGACAGTAAAAAATTATTTTTTGCTAAATTTACTATAGAAAAGGCAATCCCTGGCGTATTTAAAATTTGCGACAGTAAAAAATTATTTTTTGAAAAATTTAATGTAGAAAAGGCAATCCCTGGCGCAATTCAAATTTGCGACAGTAAAAAATTATTTTTTGAATAATTTACTATAGAAAAGGCAATTCCTGGCGTAATTAAAATTTCCGACATTATAAAATTATTTTTTTAATAATTTACTATAGAAAAGGCAATCCCTGGCGCAATTAAAATTTGCGACAGTAAAAAATTATTTTTTGAAAAATTTACTATAGAAAAGGCAATCCCTGGCGTATTTAAAATTTGCGACAGTATAAAATTATTTTTTGAAAAATTTACTGTAGAAAAGGCAATCCCTGGCGCAATTAAAATTTGCGACAGTATAAAATTAAATTTTGAAAAATTTACTATAGAAAAGGCAATCCCTGGTGCAATTAAAATTTGCGACAGTAAAAAATTAATCTTTGAAAAATTTACTATAGAAAAGGCAATCCCTGGCGCAATTAAAATTTGCGACAGTATAAAATTAAATTTTGAAAAATTTACTATAGAAAAGGCAATCCCTGGTGCAATTAAAATTTGCGACAGTAGAAAATTATTTTTTGCAAAATTTACTATAGAAAAGGCAATCCCTGGCGGATTTAAAATTTGCGACAGTAAAAAATTAATTTTTGAAAAATTTACTATAGAAAAGGCAATCCCTGGCGCAATTAAAATTTGCGACAGTAAAAAATTAATTTGTGAAAAATTTACTATATAAAAGGCAATCCCTGGCGTAATTAAAACTTGCGACAGTAAAAAATTATTTTTTGAAAAATTTACTATAGAAAAGGCAATCCCTGGCGCAATTAAAATTTGCGACAGTAGAAAATTATTTTATGAAAAATTTGATGTAGAAAAGGCAATCCCTGGCGCAATTAAAATTTGCGACAGTATAAAATTAAATTTTGAAAAATTCACTATAGAAAAGGCAATGCCTGGCGTATTTAAAATTTGCGCAAGTAAAAAATTATTTTTTGAAAAATTTACTGTAGAAAAGGCAATCCCTCGCGTATTTAAAATTTGCGACAGTAAAAAAATAATTTTTGAAAAATTTACTATAGAAAAGGCAATCCCTGGCGTAATTAAAATTTGCGACAGTAGAAAATTATTTTTGAAAAATTTACTGTAGAAAAGGCAATACCTGGCGCAATTAAAATTTGCGACAGTACAAAATTATTTTTTGAAAAATTTACTGTAGAAAAGGCAATCCCTTGCGTAATTAAAATTTGCGACAGTATAAAATTATTTTTTGAAAATTTTACTATAGAAAAGGCAATCCCTGCCGCAATTAAAATTTGCGACAGTAAAAAATTAATTTTTGAACAATTTACTATAGAAAAGGCAATCCCTGGCGTAATTAAAATTTGCGACGGTATAAAATTATTTTTTGAAAAATTTACTGTAGAAAAGGCAATCCCTGGTGCAATTTAAATTTGCGACAGTTAAAAATTATTTTTGGAAAAATTTACTATAGAAAAGGCAATCCCTGGCGTAATTAAAATTTGCGACAGTATAAAATTATTTTTTGAAAAATTTACTGTAGAAAAGGCAATCCCTGGCGCAATTAAAATTTGCGACAGTTAAAAATTATTTTTGGAAAAATTTACTATAGAAAAGGCAATCCCTGGCGCAATTAAAATTTGCGACAGTAAAAAATTATTTTTTGAATAATTTACTATAGAAAAGGCAATCGCTGGCGTAATTAAAATTTGCGACAGTAGAAAATTATTTTTTGAATAATTTACTGTAGAAAAGGCAATCCCTGGCGCAATTAAAATTTGCGACAGTATAAAATTAAATTTTGAAAAATTTACTATAGAAAAGGCAATCCCTGGCGCAATTAAAATTTGCCACAGTATAAAATTAATTTTTGAAAAATTTACGTTAATTAAAATTTGCGACAGTAAAAAATTAGTTTTTGAATAATTTACTATAGAAAAAACAATGCCTGGCGTATTTAAAATTTGCGACAGTAAAAAATTAATTTGTGAAAAATTTACTATAGAAAAGGCAATCCCTGGGGCAATTAAAATTTGCGACAGTATAAAATTAAATTTTGAAAAATTTACTATAGAAAAGGCAATCCCTGGCGTAATTAAAATTTGCGACAGTAGAAAATTATTTTTGAAAAATTTACTGTAGAAAAGGCAATACCTGGCGCAATTAAAATTTGCGACAGTAAAAAATTATTTTTTGAAAAATTTACTGTAGAAAAGGCAATCCCTTGCGTAATTAAAATTTGCGACAGTATAAAATTATTTTTTGAAAATTTTACTATAGAAAAGGCAATCCCTGCCGCAATTAAAATTTGCGACAGTAAAAAATTAATTTTTGAACAATTTACTATAGAAAAGGCAATCCCTTACGTAATTAAAATTTGCGACAGTAAACATTTTTTTTTTGAAAATTTTACTATAAGACAGGCAATCCCTGGCGCAATTAAAATTTGCGATAGTATAAAATTAAATTTTGAAAAATTTACTATAGAAAAGGCAATCCCTGGCGTAATTAAAATTTGCGACAGTAAAAAATTATTTTTTGAAAAATTTACTGTAGAAAAGGCAATCCCTGGCGTATTTAAAATTTGCGACAGTAAAAAATTATTTTTTGAATAATTTACTATAGAAAAGGCAATCCCTGGCGCAATTAAAATTTGCGACAGTAAAAAATTATTTTTTGAAAAATTTACTATAGAAAAGGCAATCCCTGGCGTAATTAAAATTTGCGACAGTAAAAAATTATTTTTTGAAAAATTTACTGTAGAAAAGGCAATCCCTGGCGTAATTAAAATTTGCGACAGTATAAAATTATTTTTTGACAATTTTACTATAGAAAAGGCAATCCCCGCCGCAATTGAAATTTGCGACAATAAAAAAATTAATTTTTGAACAATTTACTATAAAAAAGGCAATCCCTGGCGTAATTAAAATTTGAGACAGTATAAAATTAAATTTTGAAAAATTTACTATAGAAAAGGCAATCCCTGGCGTAATTAAAATTTGCGACAGTAAAAAATTATTTTTTGAAAAATTTACTGTAGAAAAGACAATCCCTGGCGTAATTAAAATTTGCGACAGTATAAAATTATTTTTTGAAAATTTTACTATAGAAAAGGCAATCCCTGGCGTCATTAAAATTTGCGACTGTAAAAAATTATTTTTTGAAAAATTTACTATAAGAAAGGCAATCCCTGGCGCAATTAAAATTTGCGACAGTATAAAATTAAATTTTGAAAAATTTACAATAGAAAAGGCAATCCCTGGCGTAATTAAAATTTGCGGCAGTAAAAAATTATTTTTTGAAAAATTTACTGTAGAAAAGGCAATCCCTACCGTATTTAAAATTTGCGACAGTAAAAAATTATTTTTTGAAAAATTTACTATAGAAAAGGCAATCCCTGGCGCAATTAAAATTTGCGACAGTAAAAAACTATTTTTTGAAAAATTTACTATAGAAAAGGCAATCCCTGGCGTAATTAAAATTTGCGACAGTAAAAAATTATTTTTTGAAAAATTTACTGTAGAAAAAGCAATCCCTGGCGTAATTAAAATTTGCGAGAGTATAAAACTATTTTTTGAAAAATTTACTATAGAAAAGGCAATCCCTGGCGTAATTAAAATTTGAGACGGTATAAAATTATTTTTTGAAAAATTTACTGTAGAAAAGGCAATCCCTGGCGCAATTAAAATTTGCGACAGTTAAAAATTATTTTTGGAAAAATTTACTATAGAAAAGGCAATCCCTGGCGTAATTAAAATTTGCGACAGTATAAAATTATTTTTTGAAAATTTTACTATAGAAAAGGCAATCCCTGCCGCAATTAAAATTTGCGACAGTAAAAAATTAATTTTTGAACAATTTACAATAGAAAAGGCAATCCCTGGCGTAATTAAAATTTGCGACAGTAAAAAATTATTTTTTGAAAAATTTACTATAAGAAAGGCAATCCCTGGCGCAATGAAAATTTGCGACAATATAAAATTAAATTTTGAAAAATTTACTATAGAAAAGGCAATCCCTGGCGTAATTAAAATTTGCGACAGTAAAAAATTATTGTTTGAAAAATTTACTGTAGAAAAGGCAATCCCTCGCGTATTTAAAATTTGCGACAGTAAAAAAATAATTTTTGAAAAATTTACTATAGAAAAGGCAATCCCTGGCGTAATTAAAATTTGCGACAGTAGAAAATTATTTTTGAAAAATTTACTGTAGAAAAGGCAATACCTGGCGCAATTAAAATTTGCGACAGTAAAAAATTATTTTTTGAAAAATTTACTGTAGAAAAGGCAATCCCTTGCGTAATTAAAATTTGCGACACTATAAAATTATTTTTTGAAAATTTTACTATAGAAAAGGCAATCCCTGCCGCAATTAAAATTTGCGACAGTAAAAAATTAATTTTTGAACAATTTACTATAGAAAAGGCAATCCCTGGCTTAATTAAAATTTGCGACAGTAAAAAATTTTTTTTTGAAAATTTTACTATAAGACAGGCAATCCCTGGCGCAATTAAAATTTGCGTTAGTATAAAATTAAATTTTGAAAAATTTACTATAGAAAAGGCAATCCCTGGCGTATTTAAAATTTGCGACAGTAAAAAATTATTTTTTGAAAAATTTACTGTAGAAAAGGCAATCCCTGGCGTATTTAAAATTTGCGACAGTAAAAAATTATTTTTTGAATAATTTACTATAGAAAAGGCAATCCCTGGCGCAATTAAAATTTGCTACAGTAAAAAATTATTTTTTGAAAAATTTACTATAGAAAAGGCAATCGCTGGCGTAATTAAAATTTGCGACAGTAAAAAATTATTTTTTGAAAAATTTACTGTAGAAAAGGCAATCCCTGGCGTAATTAAAATTTGCGACAGTATAAAATTATTTTTTGAAAATTTTACTATAGAAAAGTTAATCCCAGCCGCAATTGAAATTTGCGACAGTAAAAAATTAATTTTTGAACAATTTACTATAAAAAAGGCAATCCCTGGCGTAATTAAAATTTGCGACAGTATAAAATTAAATTTTGAAAAATTTACTATAGAAAAGGCAATCCCTGGCGTAATTAAAATTTGCGACAGTAAAAAATTATTTTTTGAAAAATTTACTGTAGAAAAGACAATCCCTGGCGTAATTAAAATTTGCGACAGTATAAAATTTTTTTTTGAAAAATTTACTATAGAAAAGGCAATCCCTGGCGTCATTAAAATTTGCGAATGTAAAAAATTATTTTTTGAAAAATTTACTATAAGAAAGGCAATCCCTGGCGCAATTAAAATTTGCGACAGTATAAAATTAAATTTTGAAAAATTTACTATAGAAAAGGCAATCCCTGGCGTAATTAAAATTTGCGACAGTAAAAAATTATTTTTTGAAAAATTTACTGTAGAAAAGGCAATCCCTGGCGTATTTAAAATTTGCGACAGTAAAAAATTATTTTTTGAATAATTTACTATAGAAAAGGCAATCCCTGGCGCAATTAAAATTTGCGACAGTAAAAAATTATTTTTTGAAAAATTTACTATAGAAAAGGCAATCCCTGGCGTAATTAAAATTTGCGACAGTAAAAAATTATTTTTTGAAAAATTTACTGTAGAAAAGGCAATCCCTGGCGTAATTAAAATTTGCGACAGTATAAAATTTTTTTTTGACAATTTTACTATAGAAAAGGCAATCCCCGCCGCAATTGAAATTTGCGACAATAAAAAAATTAATTTTTGAACAATTTACTATAAAAAAGGCAATCCCTGGCGTAATTAAAATTTGAGACAGTATAAAATTAAATTTTGAAAAATTTACTATAGAAAAGGCAATCCCTGGCGTAATTAAAATTTGCGACAGTAAAAAATTATTTTTTGAAAAATTTACTGTAGAAAAGACAATCCCTGGCGTAATTAAAATTTGCGACAGTATAAAATTATTTTTTGAAAATTTTACTATAGAAAAGGCAATCCCTGGCGTCATTAAAATTTGCGACTGTAAAAAATTATTTTTTGAAAAATTTACTATAAGAAAGGCAATCCCTGGCGCAATTAAAATTTGCGACAGTATAAAATTAAATTTTGAAAAATTTACAATAGAAAAGGCAATCCCTGGCGTAATTAAAATTTGCGGCAGTAAAAAATTATTTTTTGAAAAATTTACTGTAGAAAAGGCAATCCCTACCGTATTTAAAATTTGCGACAGTAAAAAATTATTTTTTGAAAAATTTACTATAGAAAAGGCAATCCCTGGCGCAATTAAAATTTGCGACAGTAAAAAACTATTTTTTGAAAAATTTACTATAGAAAAGGCAATCCCTGGCGTAATTAAAATTTGCGACAGTAAAAAATTATTTTTTGAAAAATTTACTGTAGAAAAAGCAATCCCTGGCGTAATTAAAATTTGCGAGAGTATAAAACTATTTTTTGAAAAATTTACTATAGAAAAGGCAATCCCTGGCGTAATTAAAATTTGAGACGGTATAAAATTATTTTTTGAAAAATTTACTGTAGAAAAGGCAATCCCTGGCGCAATTAAAATTTGCGACAGTTAAAAATTATTTTTGGAAAAATTTACTATAGAAAAGGCAATCCCTGGCGTAATTAAAATTTGCGACAGTATAAAATTATTTTTTGAAAATTTTACTATAGAAAAGGCAATCCCTGCCGCAATTAAAATTTGCGACAGTAAAAAATTAATTTTTGAACAATTTACAATAGAAAAGGCAATCCCTGGCGTAATTAAAATTTGCGACAGTAAAAAATTATTTTTTGAAAAATTTACTATAAGAAAGGCAATCCCTGGCGCAATGAAAATTTGCGACAATATAAAATTAAATTTTGAAAAATTTACTATAGAAAAGGCAATCCCTGGCGTAATTAAAATTTGCGACAGTAAAAAATTATTCTTTGAAAAATTTACTGTAGAAAAGGCAATCCCTCGCGTATTTAAAATTTGCGACAGTAAAAAAATAATTTTTGAAAAATTTACTATAGAAAAGGCAATCCCTGGCGTAATTAAAATTTGCGACAGTAGAAAATTATTTTTGAAAAATTTACTGTAGAAAAGGCAATACCTGGCGCAATTAAAATTTGCGACAGTAAAAAATTATTTTTTGAAAAATTTACTGTAGAAAAGGCAATCCCTTGCGTAATTAAAATTTGCGACACTATAAAATTATTTTTTGAAAATTTTACTATAGAAAAGGCAATCCCTGCCGCAATTAAAATTTGCGACAGTAAAAAATAAATTTTTGAACAATTTACTATAGAAAAGGCAATCCCTGGCTTAATTAAAATTTGCGACAGTAAAAAATTTTTTTTTGAAAATTTTACTATAAGACAGGCAATCCCTGGCGCAATTAAAATTTGCGTTAGTATAAAATTAAATTTTGAAAAATTTACTATAGAAAAGGCAATCCCTGGCGTATTTAAAATTTGCGACAGTAAAAAATTATTTTTTGAAAAATTTACTGTAGAAAAGGCAATCCCTGGCGTATTTAAAATTTGCGACAGTAAAAAATTATTTTTTGAATAATTTACTATAGAAAAGGCAATCCCTGGCGCAATTAAAATTTGCTACAGTAAAAAATTATTTTTTGAAAAATTTACTATAGAAAAGGCAATCGCTGGCGTAATTAAAATTTGCGACAGTAAAAAATTATTTTTTGAAAAATTTACTGTAGTAAAGGCAATCCCTGGCGTAATTAAAATTTGCGACAGTATAAAATTATTTTTTGAAAATTTTACTATAGAAAAGTTAATCCCAGCCGCAATTGAAATTTGCGACAGTAAAAAATTAATTTTTGAACAATTTACTATAAAAAAGGCAATCCCTGGCGTAATTAAAATTTGCGACAGTATAAAATTAAATTTTGAAAAATTTACTATAGAAAAGGCAATCCCTGGCGTAATTAAAATTTGCGACAGTAAAAAATTATTTTTTGAAAAATTTACTGTAGAAAAGACAATCCCTGGCGTAATTAAAATTTGCGACAGTATAAAATTTTTTTTTGAAAAATTTACTATAGAAAAGGCAATCCCTGGCGTCATTAAAATTTGCGAATGTAAAAAATTATTTTTTGAAAAATTTACTATAAGAAAGGCAATCCCTGGCGCAATTAAAATTTGCGACAGTATAAAATTAAATTTTGAAAAATTTACTATAGAAAAGGCAATCCCTGGCGTAATTAAAATTTGCGGCAGTAAAAAATTATTTTTTGAAAAATTTACTGTAGAAAAGGCAATCCCTACCGTATTTAAAATTTGCGACAGTAAAAAATTATTTTTTGAAAAATTTACTATAGAAAAGGCAATCCCTGGCGCAATTAAAATTTGCGACAGTAAAAAACTATTTTTTGAAAAATTTACTATAGAAAAGGCAATCCCTGGCGTAATTAAAATTTGCGACAGTAAAAAATTATTTTTTGAAAAATTTACTGTAGAAAAAGCAATCCCTGGCGTAATTAAAATTTGCGACAGTATAAAACTATTTTTTGAAAATTTTACTATAGAAAAGGCAATCCCTGCCGCAATTAAAATTTGCGACAGTAAAAAATTAATTTTTGAAAAATTTACTATAGAAAAGGCAATCCCTGGCGTAATTAAAATTTGCGACAGTAAAAAATTATTTTTTTGAAAAATTTACTATAAGAAAGGCAATCCCTGGCGCAATTAAAATTTGCGACAGTATAAAATTAAATTTTGAAAAATTTACTATAGAAAAGGCAATCCCTGGCGTAATTAAAATTTGCGACAGTAAAAAATTATTTTTTGAAAAATTTACTGTAGAAAAGACAATCCCTGGCGTATTTAAAATTTGCGACAGTAAAAAATTATTTTTTGAAAAATTTACTATAGAAAAGGCAATCCCTGGCGCAGTTAAAATTTGCGACAGTAAAAAATTATTTTTTGAAAAATTTACTATAGAAAAGGCAATCCCTGGCGTAATTAAAATTTGCGACAGTAAAAAATTATTTTTTGAAAACTTTACTGTAGAAAAGGCAATCCCTGGCGTAATTAAAATTTGCGACAGTATAAAATTATTTTTTGAAAATTTTACTATAGAAAAGGCAATCCCTGCCGCAATTAAAATTTGCGATAGTAAAAAATTAATTTTTGAACAATTTAGTATATAAAAGGCAATCCCTGGCGTAATTAAAATTTGCGACAGTAAAAAAATAATTTTTGAAAAATTTACTATAGAAAAGGCAATCCCTGGCGTAATTAAAATTTGCGACAGTATAAAATTATTTTTTGTAAAATTTACTGTAGAAAAGGCAATCCCTGGCGCAATTAAAATTTGCGACAGTAAACAATTATTTTTTGAAAAATTTACTATAGAAAAGGCAATCCCTGGCGCAATTAAAATTTGCGACAGTAAAAAATTATTTTTTGAAAAATTTACTGTAGAAAAGGCAATTCCTAGCGCAATTAAAATTTGCGACAGTAAAAAAATAATTTTTGAAAAATTTACTATAGAAAAGGGAATCCCTGGCGCAATTAAAATTTGCGACAGTATAAAATTAAATTTTGAAAAATTTACTATAGCAAAGGCAATCCCTGGCGTAATTAAAATTTGCGACAGTATAAAATTATTTTTTGTAAAATTTACTGTAGAAAAGGCAATCCCTGGCGCAATTAAAATTTGCGACAGTAGAAATTTATTTTTTGAAAAATTTACTGAAGAAAAGGCAATCCCTGGCGCAATTAAAATTTGCGACAATAAGAAATTATTTTTTGAATAATTTACTATAGAAAAGGCAATCCCTGGCGTATTTAAAATTTGCGACAGTATAAAATTAAATTTTGACAAATTTACAATAGAAAAGGCAATCCCTGGCGTAATTAAAATTTGCGACAGTAAAAAATTATTTTTTGAAAAATTTACTGTAGAAAAGGCAATTCCTGGCGCATTTAAAATTTGCGACAGTAAAAAATTATTTTTTGAAAAATTTACTATAGAAAAGGCAATCCCTGGCGCAATTAAAATTTGCGACAGTAAAAAATTATTTTTTGAAAAATTTACTATAGAAAAGGCAATCCCTGGCTTAATTAAAATTTGCGACAGTAAAAAATTATTTTTTGAAAAATTTACTGTAGAAAAGGCAATCCCTGGCGCAATTAAAATTTGCGACAGTAAAAAATTATTTTTTGAAAAATTTACTGTAGAAAAGGCAATCCCTGGCGTAATTAAAATTTGCGACAGTATAAAATTATTTTTTGAAAATTTTACTATAAGAAAGGCAATCCTGGCGCAATTAAAATTTGCGACAGTATAAAATTAAATTTTGAAAAATTTACTATAGAAAAGGCAATCCCTGTCGTAATTAAAATTTGCGACAGTAAAAAATTATTTTTTGAAAAATTTAATGTAGAAAAGGCAATCCCTGGCGTATTTAAAATTTGCGACAGTAAAAAATTATTTTTTGAAAAATTTACTATAGAAAAGGCAATCCCTGGCGCAATTAAAATTTGCGACAATAAAAAATTATTTTTTGAAAAATTTACTATAGAAAAGGCAATCCCTGGCGTAATTAAAATTTGCGACATTAAAAAATTATTTTTTGAAAAATTTACTATAGAAAAGGCAATCCCTGGCGCAGTTAAAATTTGCGACAGTAAAAAATTATTTTTTGAAAAATTTACTATAGAATAGGCAATCCCTGGCGTAATTAAAATTTGCGACAGTAAAAAATTATTTTTTGAAAAATTTACTGTAGAAAAGGCAATCCCTGGCGCAATTAAAATTTGCGACAGTATAAAATTATTTTTTGAAAATTTTACTATAGAAAAGGCTATCCCTGCCGCAATTAAAATTTGCGACAGTAAAAAATTAATTTTTGAACAATTTACTATAGAAAAGGCAATCCCTGGCGTAATTAAAATTTGCGAGAGTAAAAAATTATTTTTTGAAAAATTAACTATAAGAAAGGCAATCCCTGGCGCAATTAAAATTTGCGACAGTATAAAATTAAATTTTGACAAATTTACAATAGAAAAGGCAATCCCTGGCGTAATTAAAATTTGCGACAGTAAAAAATTATTTTTTGAAAAATTTACTGTAGAAATGGCAATTCCTGGCGCATTTAAAATTTGCGACAGTAAAAAATTATTTTTTGAAAAATTTACTATAGAAAAGGCAACCCCTGGCGCAATTAAAATTTGCGACAGTAAAAAATTATTTTTTGAAAAATTTACTATAGAAAAGGCAATCCCTGGCGTAATTAAAATTTGCGACAGTAAAAAATTATTTTTTGAAAAATTTACTGTAGAAAAGGCAATCCCTGGCGCAATTAAAATTTGCGACAGTAAAAAATTATTTTTTGAAAAATTTACTGTAGAAAAGGCAATCCCTGGCGTAATTAAAATTTGCGACAGTATAAAATTATTTTTTGAAAATTTTACTATAAGAAAGGCAATCCCTGGCGCAATTAAAATTTGCGACAGTATAAAATTAAATTTTGAAAAATTTACTATAGAAAAGGCAATCCCTGTCGTAATTAAAATTTGCGACAGTAAAAAATTATTTTTTGAAAAATTTAATGTAGAAAAGGCAATCCCTGGCGTATTTAAAATTTGCGACAGTAAAAAATTATTTTTTGAAAAATTTACTATAGAAAAGGCAATCCCTGGCGCAATTAAAATTTGCGACAATAAAAAATTATTTTTTGAAAAATTTACTATAGAAAAGGCAATCCCTGGCGTAATTAAAATTTGCGACAGTAAAAAATTATTTTTTGAAAAATTTACTGTAGAAAAGGCAATCCCTGGCGTAATTAAAATTTGCGACAGTATAAAATTATTTTTTGAAAATTTTACTATAGAAAAGGCAATCCCTGCCGGAATTAAAATTTGCGACAGTAAAAAATTAATTTTTGAACAATTTACTATAGAAAAGGCAATCCCTGGCGTAATTAAAATTTGCGACAGTAAAAAATTATTTTTTGAAAAATTTACTATAAGAAAGGCAATCCCTGGCGCAATTAAAATTTGCGACAGTATAAAATTAAATGTTGAAAAATTTACTATAGAAAAGGCAATCCCTGGCTTAATTAAAATTTGCGACAGTAAAAAATTATTTTTTGGAAATTTTACTATAGAAAAGGCAATCCCTGGCGTAATTAAAATATGCGATAGTAGAAAATTAGTTTTTGAAAAATTTACTGTAGAAAAGGCAATCCCTGCCGCAATTAAAATTTGCGACAGTAAAAAATTATTTTTTGAAAAATTTACTATAAGAAAGGCAATCCCTGGCGCAATTAAAATTTGCGACAGTATAAAATTAAATTTTGAAAAATTTACTATAGAAAAGGCAATCCCTGGCGTAATTAAAATTTGCGGCAGTAAAAAATTATTTTTTGAAAAATTTACTGTAGAAAAGGCAATCCCTGCCGTATTTAAAATTTCCGACAGTAAAAAATTATTTTTCGAAAAATTTACTATAGAAAAGGCAATCCTTGGCGCAATTAAAATTTGCGACAGTAAAAAACTATTTTTTGAAAAATTTACTATAGAAAAGGCAATCCCTGGCGTAATTAAGATTTGCGACAGTAAAAAATTATTTTTTGAAAAATTTACTGTAGAAAAAGCAATCCCTGGCGTAATTAAAATTTGCGACAGTATAAAACTATTTTTTGAAAATTTTACTATAGAAAAGGCAATCCCTGCCGCAATTAAAATTTGCGAGAGTAAAAAATTAATTTTTGAACAATTTACTATAGAAAAGGCAATCCCTGGCGTAATTAAAATTTGCGACAGTAAAAAATTATTTTTTGAAAAATTTACTATAAGAAAGGCAATCCCTGGCGCAATTGAAATTTGCGACAGTATAAAATTAAATTTTGAAAAATTTACTATAGAAAAGGCAATCCCTGGCGTAATTAAAATTTGCGACAGTAAAAAATTATTTTTTGAAAAATTTACTGTAGAAAAGACAATCCCTGGCGTATTTAAAATTTGCGACAGTAAAAAATAATTTTTTGAAAAATTTACTATGGAAAAGGCAATCCCTGGCGCAATTAAAATTTGCGACAGTAAAAAATTATTTTTTGAAAAATTTACTATAGAAAAGGCAATCCCTGGCGTAATTAAAATTTGCGACAGTAAAAAATTATTTTTTGAAAAATTTACTGTAGAAAAGGCAATCCCTGGCGTAATTAAAATTTGCGACAGTATAAAATTATTTTTTGAAAATTTTACTATAGAAAAGGCAATCCGTGCCGCAATTAAAATTTGCGACAGTAAAAAATTAATTTTTGAACAATTTAGTATAGAAAAGGCAATCCCTGGCGTAATTAAAATTTGCGACAGTAAAAAAATAATTTTTGAAAAATTTACTATAGAAAAGGCAATCCCTGGCGTAATTAAAATTTCCGACAGTAAAAAATTATTTTTTGAATAATTTACTATAGAAAAGGCAATCCCTGGCGCAATTAAAATTTGCGACAGTAAACAATTATTTTTTGAAAAATTTACTATAGAAAAGGCAATCCCTGGCGCAATTAAAATTTGCGACAGTAAAAAATTATTTTTTGAAAAATTTACTGTAGAAAAGGCAATTCCTGGCGCAATTAAAATTTGCGACAGTAAAAAAATAATTTATGAAAAATTTACTATAGAAAAGGCAATCCCTGGCGCAATAAAAATTTGCGACAGTATAAAATTAAATTTTGAAAAATTTACTATAGCAAAGGCAATCCCTGGCGTAATTAAAATTTGCGACAGTATAAAATTATTTTTTGTAAAATTTACTGTAGAAAAGGCAATCCCTGGCGCAATTAAAATTTGCGACAGTAGAAAATTATTTTTTGCAAATTTACTATGGAAAAGTCAATCCCTGGCGGATTTAAAATTTGCGACAGTAAAAAATTAATTTTTGAAAAATTTACTATAGAAAAGGCAATCCCTGGCGCAATTAAAATTTGCGACAGTAAAAAATTAATTTTTGCAAAATTTACTATAGAAAAGGCAATCCTTGGCGCAATTAAAACTTGCGACAGTAAAAAATTAGTTTTTGAAAAATTTACTATAGAAAAGGCAATCCCTGGCGCAATTAAAATTTGCGACAGTAGAAAATTATTTTTTGAAAAATTTACTGTAGAAAAGGCAATCCCAGGCGCAATTAAAATTTGCGACAGTATAAAATTAAATTTTGAACAATTTACTATAGAAAAGGCAATCCCTGGCGTATTTAAAATTTGCGACAGTAAAAAATTATTTTTTGAATAATTTAGTATAGAAAAGGCAATTCCTGGCGTATTTAAAATTTGCGACAGTAAAAAATTAATTTGTGAAAAATTTACTATAGAAAAGGCAAACCCTGGGGCAATTAAAATTTGCGACAGTATAAATTTAAATTTTGAAAAATTTACTATAGAAAAGGCAATCCCTGGCGTAATTAAAATTTGCGACAGTAAAAATTTTTTTTTTGAAAAATTTACTGTAGAAAAGGCAATCCCTGGCGTATTTAAAATTTGCGACAGTAAAAAATTATTTTTTAAAAAATTTACTATAGAAAAGGCAATCCCTGGCGCAATTAAAATTTGCGACAGTAAAAAATTATTTTTCGAAAAATTTACTATAGAAAAGGCAATCCCTGGCGTAATTAAAATTTGCGACAGTAAAAAATTATTTTTTGAAAAATTTACTGTAGAAAAGGCAATCCCTGGCGTAATTAAAATTTGCGACAGTATAAAATTATTTTTTGAAAATTTTACTATAAGAAAGGCAATCCCTGGCGCAATTAAAATTTGCGACAGTATAAAATTATTTTTTGAAAATTTTACTATAGAAAAGGCAATCCCTGCCGCAATTAAAATTTGCGACAGTAAAAAATTAATTTTTGAACAATTTACTATAGAAAACGCAATCCCTGGCGTAATTAAAATTTGCGACAGTAAAAAATTATTTTTTGAAAAATTAACTATAAGAAAGGAAATCCCTGGCGCAATTAAAATTTACGACAGTATAAAATTAAATTTTGACAAATTTACTATAGAAAAGGCAATCCCTGGCGTAATTAAAATTTGCGACAGTAAAAAATTATTTTTTGAAAAATTTACTGTAGAAAAGGCAATCCCTGGCGTATTTAAAATTTGCGACAGTAAAAAATTATTTTTTGAAAAATTTACTATAGAAAAGGCAATCCCTGGCGCAATTAAAATTTGCGATAGTAAAAAATTATTTTTTGAAAAATTTACTATAGAAAAGGCAATCCCTGGCGTAATTAAAATTTGCGACAGCAAAAAATTATTTTTTGAAAAATTTACTGTAGAAAAGGCAATCCCTGGCGCTATTAAAATTTGCGACAGTAAAAAATTATTTTTTGAAAAATTTACTGTAGAAAAGGCAATCCCTGGCGTAATTAAAATTTGCGACAGTATAAAATTATTTTTTGAAAATTTTACTATAAGAAAGGCAATCCCTGGCGCAATTAAAATTTGCGACAGTATAAAATTAAATTTTGAAAAATTTACTATAGAAAAGGCAATCCCTGGCGTAATTAAAATTTGCGACAGTAAAAAATTATTTTTTGAAAAATTTAATGTAGAAAAGGCAATCCCTGGCGTATTTAAAATTTGCGACAGTAAAAAATTATTTTTTGAAAAATTTACTATATAAAAGGCAATCCCTGGCGCAATTAAAATTTGCGACAATAAAAAATTATTTTTTGAAAAATTTACTATAGAAAAGGCAATCCCTGGCGTAATTAAAATTTGCGACAGTAAAAAATTATTTTTTGAAAAATTTACTGTAGAAAAGGCAATCCCTGGCGTAATTAAAATTTGCGACAGTATAAAATTATTTTTTGAAAATTTTACTATAGAAAAGGCAATCCCTGCCGCAATTAAAATTTGCGACAGTAAAAAATTAATTTTTGAACAATTTACTATAGAAAAGGCAATCCCTGGCGTAATTAAAATTTGCGACAGTAAAAAATTATTTTTTGAAAAATTTACTATAAGAAAGGCAATCCCTGGCGCAATTAAAATTTGCGACAGTATAAAATTAAATTTTGAAAAATTTACTATAGAAAAGGCAATCCCTGGCTTAATTAAAATTTGCGACAGTAAAAAATTATTTTTTGGAAATTTTACTATAGAAAAGGCAATCCCTGGCGTAATTAAAATTTGCGATAGTAGAAAATAAGTTTTTGAAAAATTTACTGTAGAAAAGGCAATCCCTGCCGCAATTAAAATTTGCGACAGTAAAAAATTAAATTTTGAAAAATTT
This sequence comes from Dioctria linearis, assembly GCA_963930735.1. Lineage (NCBI taxonomy): Eukaryota > Metazoa > Arthropoda > Insecta > Diptera > Asilidae > Dioctria > Dioctria linearis. The sequence continues at coordinate 20,860 of CAWVNZ010000883.1, read as the reverse complement.
ACTATAGAAAAGGCAATCCCTGGTGTAATTAAAATTTGCGACAGTAAAAAATTAGTTTTTGAAAAATTTACAGTAGAAAAGGCAATCTCTGGCGCAGTTAAAATTTGCGACAGTAAAAAATTATTTTTTGCAAAATTTACTATAGAAAAGGCAATCCCTGACGTATTTAAAATTTGCGACAGTAAAAAATTATTTTTTGAAAAATTTACTGTAGAAAAGGCAATCCCTGGCGCAATTAAAATTTGCGACATTAAAAAATTATTTTTTGAATAATTTACTATAGAAAAGGCAATCCCTGGCGTATTTAAAATTTGCGACAGTATAAAATTATATTTTGAAAAATTTACTATAGAAAAGGCAGTCCTTGGCGCAATTAAAATTTGCGACAGTAAAAAATTATTTTTTGCAAAATTTACTATAGAAAAGGCAATCCCTGGCGTAATTAAAATTTGCGACAGTAGAAAATTAGTTTTTGAAAAATTTACTGTAGAAAAGGCAATCCCTGCCGCAATTAAAATTTGGGACAGTAAAAAATTAAATTTTGAAAAATTTACTATAGAAAAGGCAATCCCTGGTGTAATTAAAATTTGCGACAGTAAAAAATTATTTTTTGCAAAATTTACTATAGAAAAGGCAATCCCTGGCGCAATTAAAATTTGCGACAGTAAAAAATTAATTTTTGAACAATTTACTATAGAAAAGGCAATCCCTGGCTTAATTAAAATTTGCGACAGTAAAAAATTATTTTTTGAAAAATTTACTATAGGAAAGACAATCCCTGGCGCAATTAAAATTTGCGACAGTATAAAATAAAATTTTGAAAAATTTACTATAGAAAAGGCAATCCCTGGCGGAATTAAAATTTGCGACAGTAAAAAATTATTTTTTGAAAAATCCCTGGCGTATTTAAAATTTGCGACAGTAAAAAATTATTTTTTGAAAAATTTACTATAGAAAAGGCAATCCCTGGCGCAATTAAAATTTGCGACCGTAAAAAATTATTTTTTGAAAAATTTACTATAGAAAAGGCAATCCCTGGCGTAATTAAAATTTGCGACAGTAAAAAATTATTTTTTGAAAAATTTACTGTAGAAAAGGCAATCCCTGGCGCAATTAAAATTTGCGACAGTATAATATTAAATTTTGAAAAATTTACTATAGAAAAGGCAATCCCTGGCGTAATTAAAATTTGCGACAGTAAAAAATTATTTTTTGAAAAATTTAATGTAGAAAAGGCAATCCCTGGCGTATTTAAAATTTGCGACAGTAAAAAATTATTTTTTGAAAAATTTACTATATAAAAGGCAATCCCTGGCGCAATTAAAATTTGCGACAATAAAAAATTATTTTTTGAAAAATTTACTATAGAAAAGGCAATCCCTGGCGTAATTAAAATTTGCGACAGTAAAAAATTATTTTTTGAAAAATTTACTGTAGAAAAGGCAATCCCTGGCGTAATTAAAATTTGCGACAGTATAAAATTATTTTTTGAAAATTTTACTATAGAAAAGGCAATCCCTGCCGCAATTAAGATTTGCGACAGTAAAAAATTAATTTTTGAACAATTTACTATAGAAAAGGCAATCCCTGGCGTAATTAAAATTTGCGACAGTAAAAAATTATTTTTTGAAAAATTTACTATAAGAAAGGCAATCCCTGGCGCAATTAAAATTTGCGACAGTATAAAATTAAATTTTGAAAAATTTACTATAGAAAAGGCAATCCCTGGCTTAATTAAAATTTGCGACAGTAAAAAATTATTTTTTGGAAATTTTACTATAGAAAAGGCAATCCCTGGCGTAATTAAAATTTGCGATAGTAGAAAATAAGTTTTTGAAAAATTTACTGTAGAAAAGGCAATCCCTGCCGCAATTAAAATTTGCGACAGTAAAAAATTAAATTTTGAAAAATTTACTATAGAAAAGGCAATCCCTGGTGTAATTAAAATTTGCGACAGTAAAAAATTAGTTTTTGAAAAATTTACAGTAGAAAAGGCAATCTCTGGCGCAGTTAAAATTTGCGACAGTAAAAAATTATTTTTTGCAAAATTTACTATAGAAAAGGCAATCCCTGGCGTATTTAAAATTTGCGACAGTAAAAAATTATTTTTTGAAAAATTTACTGTAGAAAAGGCAATCCCTGGCGCAATTAAAATTTGCGACATTAAAAAATTATTTTTTGAATAATTTACTATAGAAAAGGCAATCCCTGGCGTATTTAAAATTTGCGACAGTATAAAATTATATTTTGAAAAATTTACTATAGAAAAGGCAGTCCTTGGCGCAATTAAAATTTGCGACAGTAAAAAATTATTTTTTGCAAAATTTACTATAGAAAAGGCAATCCCTGGCGTAATTAAAATTTGCGACAGTAGAAAATTAGTTTTTGAAAAATTTACTGTAGAAAAGGCAATCCCTGCCGCAATTAAAATTTGGGACAGTAAAAAATTAAATTTTGAAAAATTTACTATAGAAAAGGCAATCCCTGGTGTAATTAAAATTTGCGACAGTAAAAAATTATTTTTTGCAAAATTTACTATAGAAAAGGCAATCCCTGGCGCAATTAAAATTTGCGACAGTAAAAAATTAATTTTTGAACAATTTACTATAGAAAAGGCAATCCCTGGCTTAATTAAAATTTGCGACAGTAAAAAATTATTTTTTGAAAAATTTACTATAGGAAAGACAATCCCTGGCGCAATTAAAATTTGCGACAGTATAAAATAAAATTTTGAAAAATTTACTATAGAAAAGGCAATCCCTGGCGGAATTAAAATTTGCGACAGTAAAAAATTATTTTTTGAAAAATTTACTGTAGAAAAGGCAATCCCTGGCGTATTTAAAATTTGCGACAGTAAAAAATTATTTTTTGAAAAATTTACTATAGAAAAGGCAATCCCTGGCGCAATTAAAATTTGCGACCGTAAAAAATTATTTTTTGAAAAATTTACTATAGAAAAGGCAATCCCTGGCGTAATCAAAATTTGGGACAGTAAAAAATTATTTTTTGAAAAATTTACTGTAGAAAAGGCAATCCCTGGCGCAATTAAAATTTTCGACAGTAAAAAATTATTTTTTGAAAAATTTACTATAGAAAAGGCAATCCCTGCCGCAATTAAAATTTGCGACAGTAAAAAATTAATTTTTGAAAAATTTACTATAGAAAAGGCAATCCCTGCCGTAATTAAAATTTCCGACAGTTAAAAATTAATTTTTTGAATAATTTACTATAGAAAAGGCAATCCCTGGCGCAATTAAAATTTGCGACAGTAAAAAATTATTTTTTGAAAAATTTACTATAGAAAAGGCAATCCCTGGCGTATTTAAAATTTGCGACAGTAAAAAATTATTTTTTGAAAAATTTACTATAGGAAAGACAATCCCTGGCGCAATTAAAATTTGCGACAGTATAAAATAAAATTTTGAAAAATTTACTATAGAAAAGGCAATCCCTGGCGGAATTAAAATTTGCGACAGTAAAAAATTATTTTTTGAAAAATTTACTGTAGAAAAGGCAATCCCTGGCGTATTTAAAATTTGCGACAGTAAAAAATTATTTTTTGAAAAATTTACTATAGAAAAGGCAATCCCTGGCGCAATTAAAATTTGCGACCGTAAAAAATTATTTTTTGAAAAATTTACTATAGAAAAGGCAATCCCTGGCGTAATTAAAATTTGCGACAGTAAAAAATTATTTTTTGAAAAATTTACTGTAGAAAAGGCAATCCCTGGCGCAATTAAAATTTTCGACAGTAAAAAATTATTTTTTGAAAAATTTACTATAGAAAAGGCAATCCCTGCCGCAATTAAAATTTGCGACAGTAAAAAATTAATTTTTGAAAAATTTACTATAGAAAAGGCAATCCCTGGCGTAATTAAAATTTCCGACAGTTAAAAATTAATTTTTTGAATAATTTACTATAGAAAAGGCAATCCCTGGCGCAATTAAAATTTGCGACAGTAAAAAATTATTTTTTGAAAAATTTACTATAGAAAAGGCAATCCCTGGCGTATTTAAAATTTGCGACAGTATAAAATTATTTTTTGAAAAACTTACTGTAGAAAAGGCAATCCCTGCCGCAATTAAAATTTGCGACAGTAGAAAATTATTTTTTGAGAAATTTACTGTAGAAAAGGCAATCCCTGGCGCAATTAAAATTTGCGACAGTATAAAATTAAATTTTGAAAAATTTACTATAGAAAAGGCAATCCCTGGCGCAATTAAAATTTGCGACAGTAAAAAATTAATTTTTGAAAAATTTACTATAGAAAAGGCAATCCCTGGCGCAATTAAAATTTGCGACAGTATAAAATTAAATTTTGAAAAATTTACTATAGAAAAGGCAATCCCTGGCGCAATTAAAATTTGCGACAGTAGAAAATTATTTTTTGCAAAATTTACTATAGAAAAGGCAATCCCTGGCGGATTTAAAATTTGCGACAATAAAAAATTAATTTTTGAAAAATTTACTATGGAAAAGGCAATCCCTGGCGCAATTAAAATTTGCGACAGTAAAAAATTAATTTTTGAAAAATTTACTATAGAAAAGGCAATCCCTGGCGTAATTAAAACTTGCGACAGTAAAAAATTAGTTTTTGCAAAATTTACTATAGAAAAGGCAATCCCTGGCGCAATTAAAATTTGCGACAGTAGAAAATTATTTTATGAAAAATTTAATGTAGAAAAGGCAATCCCTGGCGCAATTAAAATTTGCGACAGTATAAAATTAAATTTTGAAAAATTTACTATAGAAAAGGCAATCCCTGGCGTATTTAAAATTTGCGCAAGTAAAAAATTATTTTTTGAATAATTTACTATAGAAAAGGCAATCCCTGGCGTATTTAAAATTTGCGACAGTATAAAATTAAATTTTGAAAAATTTACTATAGAAAAGGCAATCCCTGGCGCAATTAAAATTTGCGACAGTAGAAAATTATTTTTTGAATAACTTACTATAGAAAAGGCAATCCCTGGCGCAATTAAAATTTGCGACAGTAAAAAATTATTTTTTGAATAATTTACTAAAGAAAAGGCAATCCCTGGCGTAATTAAAATTTGCGACAGTAGAAAATTATTTTTTGAATAATTTACTGTAGAAAAGGCAATCCCTGGCGCAATTAAAATTTACGACAGTATAAAATTAAATTTTGAAAAATTTACTATAGAAAAGGCAATCCCTGGCGCAATTAAAATTTGCCACAATATAAAATTAATTTTTGAAAAATTTACGTTAATTAAAATTTGCGACAATAAAAAATTAGTTTTTGAATAATTTACTATAGAAAAGGCAATGCCTGGCGTATTTAAAATTTGCGACAGTAAAAAATTAATTTGTGAAAAATTTACTATAGAAAAGGCAATCCCTGGGGCAATTAAAATTTGCGACAGTATAAAATTAAATTTTGAAAAATTTACTATAGAAAAGGCAATCCCTGGCGTAATTAAAATTTGCGACGGTATAAAATTATTTTTTGAAAAATTTACTGTAGAAAAGGCAATCCCTGGCGCAATTAAAATTTGCGACAGTTAAAAATTATTTTTGGAAAAATTTACTGTAGAAAAGGCAATCCCTGGCGCAATTAAAATTTGCGACAGTATAAAATTATTTTTTGAAAATTTTACTATAGAAAAGGCAATCCCTGCCGCAATTAAAAAGTGCGACAGTAAAAAATTAATTTTTGAACTATTTACTGTAGAAAAGGCAATCCCTGGCGCAATTAAAATTTGCGACAGTTAAGAATTATTTTTGGAAAAATTTACTGTAGAAAAGGCAATCCCTGGCGCAATTAAAATTTGCGACAGTATAAAATTAAATTTTGAAAAATTTACTATAGAAAAGGCAATCCCTGACGTAATTAAAATTTGCGACAGTAAAAAATTATTTTTTGAAAAATTTACTGTAGAAAAGGCAATCCCTCGCGTATTTAAAATTTGCGACAGTAAAAATTAATTTTTGAAAAATTTACTATAGAAAACGCAATCCATGGCGTAATTAAAATTTGCGACAGTAGAAAATTATTTTTGAAAAATTTACTGTAGAAAAGGCAATACCTGGCGCAATTAAAATTTGCGACAGTAAAAAATTATTTTTTGAAAAATTTACTGTAGAAAAGGCAATCCCTTGCGTAATTAAAATTTGCGACAGTATAAAATTATTTTTTGAAAATTTTACTATAGAAAAGGCAATCCCTGCCGCAATTAAAATTTGCGACAGTAAAAAATTAATTTTTGAACATTTTACTATAGAAAAGGCAATCCCTGGCGTAATTAAAATTTGCGACAGTAATTTTTTTTTTTTTTTAAATTTTACTATAAGACAGGCAATCCCTGGCGCAATTAAAATTTGCGACAGTATAAAATTAAATTTTGAAAAAATTTACTATAGAAAAGGCAATCCCTGGCGTAATTAAAATTTGCGACAGTAAAAAATTTTTTTTTGAAAAATTTACTGTAGAAAAGGCAATCCCTGGCGTATTTAAAATTTGCGAGAGTAAAAAATTATTTTTTGAAAAATTTACTATAGAAAAGGCAATCCCTGGCGCTATTAAAATTTGCGACAGTAAAAAATTATTTTTTGAAAACTTTACTATAGACAAGGCAATCCCTGGCGTAATTATAATTTGCGACAGTAAAAAGTTATTTTTTGAAAAATTTACTGTAGAAAAGGCAATCCCTGGCGTAATTAAAATTTGCGACAGTATAAAATTATTTTTTGAAAATTTTACTATAGAAAAGGCAATCCCTGCGGCAATTAAAATTTGCGACAGTAAAAAATTAATTTTTGAACAATTTACTATAGAAAAGGCAATCGCTGGCGTAATTAAAATTTGCGACAGTAAAAAATTATTTTTTGAAAAATTTACTGTAGAAAAGGCAATCCCTGGCGCAATTAAAATTTGCGACAGTATAAAATTAAATTTTGAAAAATTTACTATAGAAAAGGCAATCCCTGCGTAATTAAAATTTGCGACAGTAAAAAATTATTTTTTGAAAAATTTAATGTAGAAAAGGCAATCCCTGGCGTATTTAAAATTTGCGACAGTAAAAAATTATTTTTTGAAAAATTTACTATATAAAAGGCAATCCCTGGCGCAATTAAAATTTGCGACAAAAAAAATTATTTTTTGAAAAATTTACTATAGAAAAGGCAATCCCTGGCGTAATTAAAATTTGCGACAGTAAAAAATTATTTTTTGAAAAATTTACTGTAGAAAAGGCAATCCCTGGCGTAATTAAAATTTGCGACAGTATAAAATTATTTTTTGAAAAATTTACTGTAGAAAAGGCAATCCCTGGCGTATTTAAAATTTGCGACAGTAAAAAATTATTTTTTTGAAAAATTTACTGTAGAAAAGGCAATCCCTGGCGCAATTAAAATTTGCGACATTAAAAAATTATTTTTTGGATAATTTACTATAAGAAAGGCAATCCCTGGGCGTAATTAAAATTTGCGACAGTAAAAAATTATTTTTTGAAAAATTTACTGTAGAAAAGGCAATCCCTGGCGCAATTAAAATTTGCGACAATAAAAAAATTATTTTTTGAAAAATTTACTATAGAAAGGCAATCCCTGGCGTAATTAAAATTTGCGACAGTAAAAAATTATTTTTTGAAAAATTTACTGTAGAAAAGGCAATCCCTGGCGTAATTAAAATTTGCGACAGTATAAATTATTTTTTGAAAATTTTACTATAGAAAAGGCAATCCCTGCCGCAATTAAAATTTGCGACAGTAAAAAATTAATTTTTGAACAATTTACTATAGAAAAGGCAATCCCTGGCGTAATTAAAATTTGCGACAGTAAAAAATTATTTTTTTGAAAATTTACTATAAGAAAGGCAATCCCTGGCGCAATTAAAATTTGCGACAGTATAAAATTAAATTTTGAAAAATTTACTATAGAAAAGGCAATCCCTGGCTTAATTAAAATTTGCGACAGTAAAAATTATTTTTTGGAAATTTTACTATAGAAAAGGCAATCCCTGGCGTAATTAAAATTTGCGATAGTAGAAAATAAGTTTTTGAAAAATTTACTGTAGAAAAGGCAAATCCCTGCCGCAATTAAAATTTGCGACAGTAAAAAATTAAATTTTGAAAATTTACTATAGAAAAGGCAATCCCTGGTGTAATTAAAATTTGCGACAGTAAAAAATTAGTTTTTGAAAAATTTACAGTAGAAAAGGCAATCTCTGGCGCAGTTAAAATTTGCGACAGTAAAAAATTATTTTTTGCAAAATTTACTATAGAAAAGGCAATCCCTGGCGTATTTAAAATTTGCGACAGTAAAAAATTATTTTTTGAAAAATTTACTGTAGAAAAGGCAATCCCTGGCGCAATTAAAATTTGCGACATTAAAAAATTATTTTTTGAATAATTTACTATAGAAAAGGCAATCCCTGGCGTATTTAAAATTTGCGACAGTATAAAATTATATTTTGAAAAATTTACTATAGAAAAGGCAGTCCTTGGCGCAATTAAAATTTGCGACAGTAAAAAATTATTTTTTGCAAAATTTACTATAGAAAAGGCAATCCCTGGCGTAATTAAAATTTGCGACAGTAGAAAATTAGTTTTTGAAAAATTTACTGTAGAAAAGGCAATCCCTGCCGCAATTAAAATTTTGGGACAGTAAAAAATTAAATTTTGAAAAATTTACTATAGAAAAGGCAATCCCTGGTGTAATTAAAATTTGCGACAGTAAAAAATTATTTTTTGCAAAATTTACTATAGAAAAGGCAATCCCTGGCGCAATTAAAATTTGCGACAGTAAAAAATTAATTTTTGAACAATTTACTATAGAAAAGGCAATCCCTGGCTTAATTAAAATTTGCGACAGTAAAAAATTATTTTTTGAAAAATTTACTATAGGAAAGACAATCCCTGGCGCAATTAAAATTTGCGACAGTATAAAATAAAATTTTGAAAAATTTACTATAGAAAAGGCAATCCCTGGCGGAATTAAAATTTGCGACAGTAAAAAATTATTTTTTGAAAAATTTACTGTAGAAAAGGCAATCCCTGGCGTATTTAAAATTTGCGACAGTAAAAAATTATTTTTGAAAAATTTACTATAGAAAAGGCAATCCCTGGCGCAATTAAAATTTGCGACCGTAAAAAATTATTTTTTGAAAAATTTACTATAGAAAAGGAAATCCCTGGCGTAATTAAAATTTGGGACAGTAAAAAATTATTTTTTGAAAAATTTTACTGTAGAAAAGGCAATCCCTGGCGCAATTAAAATTTTCGAGAGTAAAAAATTATTTTTTGAAAAATTTACTATAGAAAAGGCAATCCCTGCCGCAATTAAAATTTGCGACAGTAAAAAATTAATTTTTGAAAATTTACTATAGAAAAGGCAATCCCTGGCGTAATTAAAATTTCCGACAGTTAAAAATTAATTTTTTGAATAATTTACTATAGAAAAGGCAATCCCTGGCGCAATTAAAATTTGCGACAGTAAAAAATTATTTTTTGAAAAATTTACTATAGAAAAGGCAATCCCTGGCGTATTTAAAATTTGCGACAGTAAAAAATTATTTTTTGAAAAATTTACTATAGGAAAGACAATCCCTGGCGCAATTAAAATTTGCGACAGTATAAAATAAAATTTTGAAAAATTTACTATAGAAAAGGCAATCCCTGGCGGAATTAAAATTTGCGACAGTAAAAAATTATTTTTTGAAAAATTTACTGTAGAAAAGGCAATCCCTGGCGTATTTAAAATTTGCGACAGTAAAAAATTATTTTTTGAAAAATTTACTATAGAAAAGGCAATCCCTGGCGCAATTAAAATTTGCGACCGTAAAAAATTATTTTTGAAAAATTTACTATAGAAAAGGCAATCCCTGGCGTAATTAAAATTTGCGACAGTAAAAAATTATTTTTTGAAAAATTTACTGTAGAAAAGGCAATCCCTGGCGCAATTAAAATTTTCGACAGTAAAAAATTATTTTTTGAAAAATTTACTATAGAAAAGGCAATCCCTGCCGCAATTAAAATTTGCGACAGTAAAAAATTAATTTTTGAAAAATTTACTATAGAAAAGGCAATCCCTGGCGTAATTAAAATTTCCGACAGTTAAAAATTAATTTTTTGAATAATTTACTATAGAAAAGGCAATCCCTGGCGCAATTAAAATTTGCGACAGTAAAAAATTATTTTTTGAAAAATTTACTATAGAAAAGGCAATCCCTGGCGTATTTAAAATTTGCGACAGTATAAAATTATTTTTTGAAAAACTTACTGTAGAAAAGGCAATCCCTGCCGCAATTAAAATTTGCGACAGTAGAAAATTATTTTTTGAGAAATTTACTGTAGAAAAGGCAATCCCTGGCGCAATTAAAATTTGCGACAGTATAAAATTAAATTTTGAAAAATTTACTATAGAAAAGGCAATCCCTGGCGCAATTAAAATTTGCGACAGTAAAAAATTAATTTTTGAAAAATTTACTATAGAAAAGGCAATCCCTGGCGCAATTAAAATTTGCGACAGTATAAAATTAAATTTTGAAAAATTTACTATAGAAAAGGCAATCCCTGGCGCAATTAAAATTTGCGACAGTAGAAAATTATTTTTTGCAAAATTTACTATAGAAAAGGCAATCCCTGGCGGATTTAAAATTTGCGACAATAAAAAATTAATTTTTGAAAAATTTACTATGGAAAAGGCAATCCCTGGCGCAATTAAAATTTGCGACAGTAAAAAATTAATTTTTGAAAAATTTACTATAGAAAAGGCAATCCCTGGCGTAATTAAAACTTGCGACAGTAAAAAATTAGTTTTTGCAAAATTTACTATAGAAAAGGCAATCCCTGGCGCAATTAAAATTTGCGACAGTAGAAAATTATTTTATGAAAAATTTAATGTAGAAAAGGCAATCCCTGGCGCAATTAAAATTTGCGACAGTATAAAATTAAATTTTGAAAAATTTACTATAGAAAAGGCAATCCCTGGCGTATTTAAAATTTGCGCAAGTAAAAAATTATTTTTTGAATAATTTACTATAGAAAAGGCAATCCCTGGCGTATTTAAAATTTGCGACAGTATAAAATTAAATTTTGAAAAATTTACTATAGAAAAGGCAATCCCTGGCGCAATTAAAATTTGCGACAGTAGAAAATTATTTTTTGAATAACTTACTATAGAAAAGGCAATCCCTGGCGCAATTAAAATTTGCGACAGTAAAAAATTATTTTTTGAATAATTTACTAAAGAAAAGGCAATCCCTGGCGTAATTAAAATTTGCGACAGTAGAAAATTATTTTTTGAATAATTTACTGTAGAAAAGGCAATCCCTGGCGCAATTAAAATTTGCGACAGTATAAAATTAAATTTTGAAAAATTTACTATAGAAAAGGCAATCCCTGGCGCAATTAAAATTTGCCACAGTATAAAATTAATTTTTGAAAAATTTACGTTAATTAAAATTTGCGACAATAAAAAATTAGTTTTTGAATAATTTACTATAGAAAAGGCAATGCCTGGCGTATTTAAAATTTGCGACAGTAAAAAATTAATTTGTGAAAAATTTACTGTAGAAAAGGCAATCCCTGGGGCAATTAAAATTTGCGACAGTATAAAATTAAATTTTGAAAAATTTACTATAGAAAAGGCAATCCCTGGCGTAATTAAAATTTGCGACGGTATAAAATTATTTTTTGAAAAATTTACTGTAGAAAAGGCAATCCCTGGCGCAATTAAAATTTGCGACAGTTAAAAATTATTTTTGGAAAAATTTACTGTAGAAAAGGCAATCCCTGCCGCAATTAAAATTTGCGACAGTATAAAATTATTTTTTGAAAATTTTACTATAGAAAAGGCAATCCCTGCCGCAATTAAAAAGTGCGACAGTAAAAAATTAATTTTTGAACTATTTACTGTAGAAAAGGCAATGCCTGGCGCAATTAAAATTTGCGACAGTTAAGAATTATTTTTGGAAAAATTTACTGTAGAAAAGGCAATCCCTGGCGCAATTAAAATTTGCGACAGTATAAAATTAAATTTTGAAAAATTTACTATAGAAAAGGCAATCCCTGACGTAATTAAAATTTGCGACAGTAAAAAATTATTTTTTGAAAAATTTACTGTAGAAAAGGCAATCCCTCGCGTATTTAAAATTTGCGACAGTAAAAATTAATTTTTGAAAAATTTACTATAGAAAACGCAATCCATGGCGTAATTAAAATTTGCGACAGTAGAAAATTATTTTTGAAAAATTTACTGTAGAAAAGGCAATACCTGGCGCAATTAAAATTTGCGACAGTAAAAAATTATTTTTTGAAAAATTTACTGTAGAAAAGGCAATCCCTTGCGTAATTAAAATTTGCGACAGTATAAAATTATTTTTTGAAAATTTTACTATAGAAAAGGCAATCCCTGCCGCAATTAAAATTTGCGACAGTAAAAAATTAATTTTTGAACAATTTACTATAGAAAAGGCAATCCCTGGCGTAATTAAAATTTGCGACAGTAATTTTTTTTTTTTTTTAAATTTTACTATAAGACAGGCAATCCCTGGCGCAATTAAAATTTGCGACATATAAAATTAAATTTTGAAAAATTTACTATAGAAAAGGCAATCCCTGGCGTAATTAAAATTTGCGACACTAAAAAATTTTTTTTTGAAAAATTTACTGTAGAAAAGGCAATCCCTGGCGTATTTAAAATTTGCGAGAGTAAAAAATTATTTTTTGAAAAATTTACTATAGAAAAGGCAATCCCTGGCGCTATTAAAATTTGCGACAGTAAAAAATTATTTTTTGAAAACTTTACTATAGACAAGGCAATCCCTGGCGTAATTATAATTTGCGACAGTAAAAAGTTATTTTTTGAAAAATTTACTGTAGAAAAGGCAATCCCTGGCGTAATTAAAATTTGCGACAGTATAAAATTATTTTTTGAAAATTTTACTATAGAAAAGGCAATCCCTGCGGCAATTAAAATTTGCGACAGTAAAAAATTAATTTTTGAACAATTTACTATAGAAAAGGCAATCGCTGGCGTAATTAAAATTTGCGACTGTAAAACATTATTTTTTGAAAAATTTACTATAAGAAAGGCAATCCCTGGCGCAATTAAAATTTGCGACAGTATAAAATTAAATATTGAAAAATTTACTATAGAAAAGGCAATCCCTGGCGTAATTAAAATTTGCGACAGTAAAAAATTATTTTTTGAAAAATTTACTGTAGAAAAGGCAATCCCTGGCGTATTTAAAATTTGCGACAGTAAAAAATTATTTTTTGAAAAATTTACTATAGAAAAGGCAATCCCTGGCGTATTTAAAATTTGCGACAGTAAAAAAATTTTTTTGAAAAATTTACTGTAGAAAAGGCAATCCCTGGCGTATTTAAAATTTGCGACAGTAAAAAATTATTTTTGAAAAATTTACTATAGAAATGGCAATCCCTGGCGCTATTAAAATTTGCGACAGTAAAAAATTATTTTTTGAAAAATTTACTATAGACAAGGCAATCCCTGGCGTAATTAGATTTTGCGACAGTAAAAAATTATTTTTTGAAAAATTTACTGTAGAAAAGGCAATCCCTGTCGTAATTAAAATTTGCGACAGTATAAAATTATTTTTTGAAAATTTTACTATAGAAAAGGCAATCCCTGCCGCAATTAAAATTTGCGACAGTAAAAAATTAATTTTTGAACAATTTACTATAGAAAAGGCAATCCCTGGCGTAATTAAAATTTGCGACTGTAAAAAATTATTTTTTGAAAAATTTACTATAAGAAAGGCAATCCCTGGCGCAATTAAAATTTGCGACAGTATAAAATTAAATTTTGAAAAATTTACTATAGAAAAGGCAATCCCTGGCGTAATTAAAATTTGCGACAGTAAAAAATTATTTTTTGAAAAATTTACTGTAGAAAAGGCAATCCCTGGCGTATTTAAAATTTGCGACAGTAAAAAATTATTTTTGAAAAATTTACTATAGAAAAGGCAATCCCTGGCGCAATTAAAATTTGCGACAGTAAAAAATTATTTTTTGAAAAATTTACTATAGAAAAGGCAAGCCCTGGCGTAATTAAAATTTGCGACAGTAAAAAATTATTTTTGAAAAATTTACTGTAGAAAAGCAATCCCTGGCGTAATTAAAATTTGCGACAGTATAAAATTATTTTTTGAAAATTTTACTATAGAAAAGGCAATCCCTGCCGCAATTAAAATTTGCGACAGTAAAAAATTAATTTTTGAACAATTTACTATAGAAAAGGCAATCCCTGGCGTAATTAAAATTTGCGACAGTAAAAAATTATTTTTGAAGAATTTACTATAAGAAAGGCAATCCCTGGCGCAATTAAAATTTGCGACAGTATAAAATTAAATTTTGAAAAATTTACTACAGAAAAGGCAATCCCTGGCGTAATTAAAATTTGCGACAGTAAAAAATTATTTTTTGAAAAATTTACTGTAGAAAAGGCAATCCCTGGCGTATTTAAAATTTGCGACAGTAAAAAATTATTTTTTGAAAAATTTAAAATAGAAAAGGCAATCCCTGGCGCAATTAAAATTTGCGAGAGTAAAAAATAATTTTTTGAAAAATTTACTATAGAAAAGGCAATCCCTGGCGTAATTAAAATTTGCGACAGTAAAAAATAATTTTGTGAAAAATTTACTGTAGAAAAGGCAATCCCTGGCGTAATTAAAATTTGCGACAGTATAAAATTATTTTTTGAAAATTTTACTATAGAAAAGGCAATCCCTGCCGCAATTAAAATTTGCGAGAGTAAAAAATTAATTTTTGAACAATTTAGTATAGAAAAGGCAATCCCTGGCGTAATTAAAATTTGCGACAGTAAAAAAATAATTTTTGAAAAATTTACTATAGAAAAGGCAATCCCTGGCGTAATTAAAATTTCCGACAGTAAAAAATTATTTTTTGAATAATTCACTATAGAAAAGGCAATCCCTGGCGCAATTAAAATTTGCGACAGTAAAAAATTATTTTTTGAAAAATTTACTATAGAAAAGGCAATCCCTGGCGCAATTAAAATTTGCGACAGTAAAAAATTATTTTTTGAAAAATTTACTATAGAAAAGGCAATCCCTGGCGTAATTAAAATTTGCGACAGTAAAAAATTATTTTTTGAAAAATTTACTGTAGAAAAGGCAATCCCTGCCGCAATTAAAATTTGCGACAGTAAAAAATTAATTTTTGAACAATTTACTATAGAAAAGGCAATCCCTGGCGTAATTAAAATTTGCGACAGTAAAAAATTATTTTTTGAAAAATTAACTATAAGAAAGGCAATCCCTGGCGCAGTTAAAATTTGCGACAGTATAAAATTAATTTTTAAAAAATTTACTATAGAAAAGGCAAGCCCTAGCGTAATTAAAATTTGCGACAGTAAAAAATTATTTTTTGAAAAATTTACCGTAGAAAAGGCAATCCCTGGAGTAATTAAAATTTGCGACAGTATAAAATTATTTTTTGAAAATTTTACTATAGAAAAGGCAATCCCTGGCGTAATTAAAATTTGCCACAGTAAAAAATTATTTTTTGAAAAATTTACTATAAGAAAGGCAATCCCTGGCGCAATTAAAATTTGCGACAGTATAAAATTAAATTTTGAAAAATTTACTATAGAAAAGGCAATCCCTGGCGTAATTAAAATTTGCGACAGTAAAAAATTATTTTTTGAAAAATTTAATGTAGAAAAGGCAATTCCTGGCGCAATTAAAAGTTGCGACAGTAAAAAAATAATTTATGAACAATTTACTGTAGAAAAGGCAATCCCTTGCGTAATTAAAATTTGCGACAGTATAAAATTATTTTTGGAAATTTTACTATAGAAAAGGCAATCCCTGCCGCAATTAAAATTTGCGACAGTAAAAAAATAATTTTTGAACAATTTACTATAGAAAAGGCAATCCCTGGCGTAATTAAAATTTGCGACAGTAAAAATTTTTTTTTGAAAATTTTACTATAAGACAGGCAATTCCTGGCGCAATTAAAATTTGCGACAGTATAAAATTAAATTTTGAAAAATTTACTATAGAAAAGGCAATCCCTGGCGCAATTAAAATTTGCGACAGTAAAAAATTATTTTTTGAAAAATTTACTATAGAAAAGGCAATCCCTGGCGTAATTAAAATTTGCGATAGTAAAAAAATATTTTTTGAAAAATTTACTTTAAGAAAGGCAATCCCTGGCGCAATTAAAATTTGCGACAGTATAAAATTAATTTTTAAAAAAATTACTATAGAAAAGGCAATCCTGGGCGTAATTAAAATTTGCGACAGTAAAAAATTATTTTTTGAAAAATTTACTGTAGAAAAGGCAATCGCTGGCGTAATTAAAATTTGCGACAGTATAAAATTAATTTTTAAAAAAATTACTATAGAAAAGGCAATCCTGGGCGTAATTAAAATTTGCGACAGTAAAAAATTATTTTTTGAAAAATTTACTGTAGAAAAGGCAATCCCTGGCGTATTTAAAATTTGCGAGAGTAAAAAATTATTTTTTGAAAAATTTACTATAGAAAAGGCAATCCCTGGCGCAATTAAAATTTGCGACAGTAAAAAATTATTTTTAGAAAAATTTACTATAGAAAAGGCAATCCCTGGCGTAATTAAAATTTGCGACAGTATAAAATTATTTTTTGAAAATTTTACTATAGAAAAGGCAATCCCTGGCGTAATTAAAATTTGCGACTGTAAAAAATTATTTTTGAAAAATTTACTATAAGAAAGGCAATCCCTGGGGCAATTAAAATTTGCGACAGTATAAAATTAAATTTTGAAAAATTTACTATAGAAAAGGCAATCCCTGGCGTAATTAAAATTTGCGACAGTAAAAATTTTTTTTTGAAAATTTTACTATAAGACAGGCAATTCCTGGCGCAATTAAAATTTGCGACAGTATAAAATTAAATTTTGAAAAATTTACTATAGAAAAGGCAATCCCTGGCGCAATTAAAATTTGCGACAGTATAAAATTAATTTTTAAAAAAATTACTATAGAAAAGGCAATCCTGGGCGTAATTAAAATTTGCGACAGTAAAAAATTATTTTTTGAAAAATTTACTGTAGAAAAGGCAATCCCTGGCGTAATTAAAATTTGCGACTGTAAAAAATTATTTTTTGAAAAATTTACTATAAGAAAGGCAATCCCTGGCGCAATTAAAATTTGCGACAGTATAAAATTAAATTTTGAAAAATTTACTATAGAAAAGGCAATCCCTGGCGTAATTAAAATTTGCGACAGTATAAAATTAATTTTTAAAAAAATTACTATAGAAAAGGCAATCCCTGGCGCAATTAAAATTTGCGACAGTATAAAATTAATTTTTAAAAAAATTACTATAGAAAAGGCAATCCTGGGCGTAATTAAAATTTGCGACAGTAAAAAATTATTTTTTGAAAAATTTACTGTAGAAAAGGCAATCCCTGGCGTAATTAAAATTTGCGACAGTATAAAATTATTTTTTGAAAATTTTACTATAGAAAAGGCAATCCCTGGCGTAATTAAAATTTGCGACTGTAAAAAATTATTTTTTGAAAAATTTACTATAAGAAAGGCAATCCCTGGCGCAATTAAAATTTGCGACAGTATAAAATTAAATTTTGAAAAATTTACTATAGAAAAGGCAATCCCTGGCGTAATTAAAATTTGCGACAGTAAAAAATTATTTTTTGAAAAATTTACTGTAGAAAAGGCAATCCCTGGCGTATTTAAAATTTGCGACAGTAAAAAATTATTTTTTGAAAAATTTACTATAGAAAAGGCAATCCCTGGCGCAATTAAAATTTGCGACAGTAAAAAATTATTTTTTGAAAAATTTACTATAGAAAAGGCAATCCCTGGCGTAATTAAAATTTGCCACAGTAAAAAATTATTTTTTGAAAAATTTACTGTAGAAAAAGCAATCCCTGGCGTAATTAAAATTTGCGACAGTATAAAATTATTTTTTGAAAATTTTACTATAGAAAAGGCAATCCCTCCCGCAATTAAAATTTGCGACAGTAAAAAATTAATTTTTGAACAATTTACTATAGAAAAGGCAATCCCTGGCGTAATTAAAATTTGCGACAGTAAAAAATTATTTTTTGTAAAATTTACTATAGAAAAGGCAATCCCTGGCGCAATTAAAATTTGCGACAGTAAAAAATTATTTTTTGAAAAATTTACTATAGAAAAGGCAATCCCTGGCGTAATTAAAATTTGCCACAGTATAAAATTAATTTTAAAAAATTTACTATAGAAAAGGCAATCCCTAGCGTAATTAAAATTTGCGACAGTAAAAAATTATTTTTTGAAAAATTTACCGTAGAAAAGGCAATCCCTGGAGTAATTAAAATTTGCGACAGTATAAAATTATTTTTTGAAAATTTTACTATAGAAAAGGCAATCCCTGGCGTAATTAAAATTTGCCACAGTAAAAAATTATTTTTTGAAAAATTTACTATAAGAAAGGCAATCCCTGGCGCAATTAAAATTTGCGACAGTATAAAATTAAATTTTGAAAAATTTACTATAGAAAAGGCAATCCCTGGCGTAATTAAAATTTGCGACAGTAAAAAATTATTTTTTGAAAAATTTAATGTAGAAAAGGCAATTCCTGGCGCATTTAAAAGTTGCGACAGTAAAAAAATAATTTATGAACAATTTACTGTAGAAAAGGCAATCCCTTGCGTAATTAAAATTTGCGACAGTATAAAATTATTTTTTGGAAATTTGACTATAGAAAAGGCAATCCCTGCCGCAATTAAAATTTGCGACAGTAAAAAAATAATTTTTGAACAATTTACTATAGAAAAGGCAATCCCTGGCGTAATTAAAATTTGCGACAGTAAAAATTTTTTTTTTGAAAATTTTACTATAAGACAGGCAATTCCTGGCGCAATTAAAATTTGCGACAGTATAAAATTAAATTTTGAAAAATTTACTATAGAAAAGGCAATCCCTGGCGTAATTAAAATTTGCGACAGTAAAAAATTATTTTTTGAAAAATTTACTGTAGAAAAGGCAATCCCTGGCGTAATTAAAATTTGCGACAGTATAAAATTATTTTTTGAAAATTTTACTATAGAAAAGGCAATCCCTGCCGCAATTAAAATTTGCGACAGTAAAAAATTAATTTTTGAACAATTTACTATAGAAAAGGCAATCCCTGGCGTAATTAAAATTTGCGATAGTAAAAAAATATTTTTTGAAAAATTTACTTTAAGAAAGGCAATCCCTGGCGCAATTAAAATTTGCGACAGTATAAAATTAATTTTTAAAAAAATTACTATAGAAAAGGCAATCCTGGGCGTAATTAAAATTTGCGACAGTAAAAAATTATTTTTTGAAAAATTTACTGTAGAAAAGGCAATCCCTGGCGTAATTAAAATTTGCGACAGTATAAAATTATTTTTTGAAAATTTTACTATAGAAAAGGCAATCCCTGGCGTAATTAAAATTTGCGACTGTAAAAAATTATTTTTTGAAAAATTTACTATAAGAAAGGCAATCCCTGGCGCAATTAAAATTTGCGACAGTATAAAATTAAATTTTGAAAAATTTACTATAGAAAAGGCAATCCCTGGCGTAATTAAAATTTGCGACAGTATAAAATTATTTTTTGAAAATTTTACTATAGAAAAGGCAATCCCTGCCGCAATTAAAATTTGCGACAGTAAAAAATTAATTTTTGAACAATTTACTATAGAAAAGGCAATCCCTGGCGTAATTAAAATTTGCGATAGAAAAAAAATATTTTTGAAAAATTTACTTTAAGAAAGGCAATCCCTGGCGCAATTAAAATTTGCGACAGTATAAAATTAATTTTTAAAAAAATTACTATAGAAAAGGCAATCCTGGGCGTAATTAAAATTTGCGACAGTAAAAAATTATTTTTTGAAAAATTTACTGTAGAAAAGGCAATCCCTGGCGTAATTAAAATTTGCGACAGTATAAAATTATTTTTTGAAAATTTTACTATATAAAAGGCAATCCCTGGCGTAATTAAAATTTGCGACTGTAAAAAATTATTTTTTGAAAAATTTACTATAAGAAAGGCAATCCCTGGCGCAATTAAAATTTGCGACAGTATAAAATTAAATTTTGAAAAATTTACTATAGAAAAGGCAATCCCTGGCGTAATTAAAATTTGCGACAGTAAAAAATTATTTTTTGAAAAATTTACTGTAGAAAAGGCAATCCCTGGCGTATTTAAAATTTGCGACAGTAAAAAATTATTTTTTGAAAAATTTACTATAGAAAAGGCAATCCCTGGCGCAATTAAAATTTGCGACAGTAAAAAATTATTTTTTGAAAAATTTACTATAGAAAAGGCAATCCCTGGCGTAATTAAAATTTGCCACAGTAAAAAATTATTTTTTGAAAAATTTTCTGTAGAAAAAGCAATCCCTGGCGTAATTAAAATTTGCGACAGTATAAAATTATTTTTTGAAAATTTTACTATAGAAAAGGCAATCCCTCCCGCAATTAAAATTTGCGACAGTAAAAAATTAATTTTTGAACAATTTACTATAGAAAAGGCAATCCCTGGCGTAATTAAAATTTGCGACAGTAAAAAATTATTTTTGAAAAATTTACTATAGAAAAGGCAATCCCTGCCGCAATTAAAATTTGCGACAGTAAAAAATTATTTTTTGAAAAATTTACTATAGAAAAGGCAATCCCTGGCGTAATTAAAATTTGCCACAGTATAAAATTAATTTTTAAAAAATTTACTATAGAAAAGGCAATCCCTAGCGTAATTAAAATTTGCGACAGTAAAAAATTATTTTTTGAAAAATTTACCGTAGAAAAGGCAATCCCTGGAGTAATTAAAATTTGCGACAGTATAAAATTATTTTTTGAAAATTTTACTATAGAAAAGGCAATCCCTGGCGTAATT